>JAQQSK010012108.1:0-12003 GCA_028658325.1 Potorous gilbertii
TCTTTAAGTAGCATGTAGATAACACTTTGTCAATAAAGATGTAGCAAAATTGATTATTCTATGTCATTTATATTTTGAAATCTTATACCAATGTAATTCATGCTGTAGCAATCTGTAAAAGAATGGAAAAACTTAGAAATGGCCTAATATGTATATTGTTTGAGTATCAGGATAAGTAAGTTCTAAGTTCATCAACAACTTGGTTAATGATCTACTTTTTTTCAACCATAGAAACTCACATTTCCTACTATAGCAAAGCATCACTGTGGTAGGTTTTGATGAAAGAATTATACACACCAATGAAACCATGGATCCTTAAAATACAGAAATATTTGACCACACAATACATTTGGGTAGTCACATCACACTATTGATTCATTTTGAGCTTGTAGTCTCTCAGGTCTTTATTATAGGAACTAGATGTTAAAACCATTTTTGTGAAGCTGATTGCTTTTTATGATAAATATGTTCTTTCATAGACTTGTGATTTTGTTCATGAAGATACTTCCTTGAACTAAACAGATTATAGGCTAGCCATATCTTCTTTCTGTGAAGTCACATCTCCACCTATAAATTTTCCATAGATTCTAGTCAATGGGATCATGGTCTCCTTATAGATCTCTTGATACTATAAGAAAACAAATTGGAGTATGGCAGCTACCTATTTGTTATCCCTTACATATACTTCCTTTCTGGCTCATTGCTCTTTCCAGTTAAACACCTAGCTGATAATATCCTTTAAACTGCTTCTACTGTAGATAATATTTCAGCCTACTCATAGCCACTGTGACCTCTCCATTACCTTTTGAGAGAACTACAACTTTCAGTTTCTGAAGACTAAATTCAATGTGGTTAATTCAATTTTACAACCACAGAAAAAGTTGTTGGTTGTTGTTTCATGTTCAACTCTTCATGATGCCATTTGGGATTTTCTGGGCAAAGATATTGGTGCGGTTTCCATTTCCTCTTCCAGCTTATTTTACAGATGAGGAAACTGAGGCAAACAGGGTTAAGTGACTTGGCTAGTCACAGCTTGTAAGTTTCTGAGGCAAGATTTGAACTCATGAAGATGAGTCTTACTGATTCCAGGACTAGTGTTCTAACCAATGTACAACCTAGCTTGTCCTGCAGGAGAATGAGATCTCTGGCAATGAAGACTTCAGCATCCTAGACACCAGTATCACTCACCACCCTTCAAGGGGAGCCCCCAGGGGCCTGGATACCATTGATGGAGTGATGAATAAACAATATTGCCAGGAGGTTAATGATCCATCATATAGCTATGCAGCTATTTCACAAGTGGATCAATTATGGTCAGAACCAGAAAAGTATCCATAAATGGAGACAAGAAGAAATGGAAAGTCTTGATGCTAATTCTCAGAAGCAGGAAGCTAAATGGAAAGAAAAAGCATAAACAAGCTAGAAGAATGGTATGCAAGGGAAGATGAATAGTTACAAAAAAGCAAAAGTAAATAACAGAACAGCTGAAGAAGCTTTTGTAAATCATGTTGAATAGATTTCTCCTGGTACTGAAGAGGAATGTGTGGCTCCACTGAGAATTTAACCCCAAGTCTAGCAAGCAAGCCAAGGACATGTTTTACATGTGCTCAGTCCTCACCTCCCTCAAGCAGCCCCTCTTTATTCACTGAAGGAAACCTAATGAGAAAGGATTGCAATATCTTAATCTTATTCAACAAAACCATCCACAGTCACTGGATTAATTACATTGGGTTCTTTTGGACCTTACTTCTCAACTTTAGAGTTGATTATTGTTTGTGATTGTCTGTTTTCTCCTTGGCAATCCAGGGTGGGGAGGGAAGCGAGAAAGTCTCTTATATTTTTGTGCATTGTCATTTCCAAATGTATTGATGATAATATTCTCTTTCAAATGATTAAAAAAATGGACCTTTATTTCAAGGAGAAGCTTGGGATCACTCTAACCAATTTTCCAAAGGTAATTCAACCACTCTCCTCCTACTCAACTATACACAGCATTTGTTCAAGGTGCATGTCCCAATGGACCAGTTCTAAAGGTTATCTGCCCAACTATATGCCATAATATGGGCTTATCCTATGCTTTTTTTTGGTCAGTACTATTTTGGCTTCTGAGTTGGTATGTCTCTCCCTTCCCTTTCCCCACCCTCCATCCCTATTCTGGGAAACAGACTTAAATTCTTGACTCCCTGACCCTCATTTCTTGTTAGACAAGTCATAATATATCCTCATTTCAATGGTCCATCATACCCCATTGTCTCACTCCATTTGGTGATGGGAAATTCTCCTAGTAGTGACTTGTCAGCTCTTTGTCTAAAAACTCTATACAAATGTGAGCCCTCCCTGTGATCCTTCAGACCATTGATTGAGATAGATATCCTGCTGCAAATCAGAATCATCCATGTTGCCCATGCAATTATGGGACAATGGAGGGCAAATATTTTTTGCTATTTCCTATTGACATGTTTTCCTCATATGACTACTATCTCTGTGTTTTCAGGGTCACTTTTCAGAAATAAGTGCCTCCTCTTTTATAATGTATCATCCTTAACCTTTAAGCCAATCCTCTGTGTGTCATTGTGTCCTTAATTCAACCAGTACAAACTATGATCACAATTAAGACTATATTCAGATAACCCAAGATTCCTAGGAATAACAGTTCCCTCCCAATCCCTTCCCTCAACCACCAGTTCTACTTCTAGCTTAGCCCCTAGAACTGTCAAACCTGAGAACAACCCTTATACAGATGAGACATTACATCTGTCTCTGCAGGCGCTTCAGCCTCTGGTCATCAGCAGCTAAAAATATTGAAGAAGTGGATAAGACATTTTTACTGCTAAATTTCTTGGAACCATCAAATTGCTCAGCAGGTATGTTTTTATCAATGGAACTGATACTAAAAAATATACATGACAATGTTCTTTGCTACTGCACCATAGGGAGCACTAGGGATTTTCCACTCGACTCACAAATGAAACTTTATAAATGTGTTGAAATCCTTTGCTATACTGAGAGCTTCTTAGGAGCAAGGAGTATTTGTTCTATTTATATGCTCAGTGCTTAGCCCAGTACTTTGCACATAGTAAGTCCTTAATAAATGCTTTTTCACTCATTTATTCAAGACAACTAGAAATTGTCCTGGTTGTGCTATAACTGTGAAAACATTATCCCTGAAAACCCATTACCCACACTTGACAAATCCTTTCCATTTTTCATCTCTTTGCTGTCCCTCAAAAAAGTCCTCAGAATGATCCGGCTTAATTAGGAGTCTCATCAAGCTTCATGAAAATTTGCTTTTCCTTCTACCATTACTTTGTTGTGTGGGGCTACAGTGCTCATTAACTTCCATTATCCTTTTCCACAAAACTTTACAAATGAGTTTACATTCTAAGCTAATGTTTCCTTTGGCTGCCTAATCTCTCTGGTTGGCAAGGAGACCAATTGATGACTGCCTGAGGAATTTTTCTTGGCTCTTCGGTCCCTTCTTTGTAGCAGTTAGATTGCGTTGCCTAAATTCCTTAATAAATCGTAATAGTTTGTAGTCATGGGTTATTTTATCAATTTCCCATTTTCAGCATCAATGCTTTATTTAAATAGGTTACATTTATCTACCTCTTCCAGCTTTGTATCATCTTCAGATTTGTTGAATATACTATCGATATCTTTAACATAATAAGAAATATGGTGAACAAAACAAGAAAAACACAGATCCCTCAGACATAGGAGAGATTTCCCTCCAAATTCAAAGACTTTCTCTATAAAGAACACTTATTAAGACCCCAGAACTAGGTATATAAAAATAAAAATATAGCAGTGCCTACTCTTAGGGACTTTACTGTCTATTAGGGTGATACTGCCTATTAAGTATGTAATAAAAAGTAACTTGAGAAGGGAATGAACAATTAAGGTGTAATTAAGGTGATGAGAGAAGGTTTCTTGATGTAGGTTGTATCTGAACTAAGCCTTGAAGGAAGATAAAGATTCACAGAAGTTAAAGTTGAGGACAGAGTACATTTCATGCATAGGTGACAGCTTGTAAAAATTCATGGAAGTGGGAGATGACATAATGAGTTCATGGAGTGGTTAGTATTCTAGTTTGGGTGGAGGGTAGAGTGTGCAAAGCAAAATGATAGAAAATCAGTCTAGAAATATTTGTGGGATACAGATTCTAAAAGACCTTAGATGCCAGATTAAGAAATTTATGTTTTAACATGGAGACAATATGGAGGCTCTGAAGATTTATGAGCTGAAGGATGACATAATCCAAACTGTCCTCTAGGAAAATTGTTTTGGCAGCTGTGCAGATGATGGATTATAAATGAGAGATTGGAGTCAAGGACTCTAATTAGTAAGGCATTACAGTAGTTCAAGTAAAAAGATCTAAAAGTCTGAGCTAGGATGGTGATCAAGAAAGTGTAGATAAAGGAAAACCTTTGAAAAATCTTTAAGCAATAGAAAGACTTAGGAACTGATTGCATAGAGAGAGAGGAGAGAAGAAAATGTATTATCTCCTGGGTGACTGGAAGGTGGTGGAAAATAGGGAGTTTAAAGGAGGAATTGTCTTAGAGGAGTTAAGCTCTACTTTGGATGTTGATTTTTAGACTCCAAATCTGAGTAAGAAGGCTTATGCTTAAACCTCACTGTTATCACACACTTTTTGTATGACCACGGGCAAATCACCTTACATTCTGAATCTCAGGGGTTTTTTTATATGTAAAATAACATAAATAATTATATAATTACTAGCATGCTATATATTACTATGCCATAGTATATTATACATACTGGAGTATGTATTATTATTTAGATAGTAACATTATTTATATTAATAAATAAATTTATTTATATATTATATACTATACATGTATGTAATTTATAATAATATATTCTATATTGTTTATATATTACATAGTATACTATGCGTAATATGTAATTTATAATGTATTATAAATATATTACTTATACATAGCAATATTATCTTTCTTATATACTCTGTCAAACTTTAATATTTTAATCCTTCATGGTCCTATAATTTCATATTTGTATATTTCACATACTCACATAGAGGAGTACTCCTTCTATGGGACTAATATATATACATATATATGGTATATATAGTATACCAAATGTAGTATACTATATATAACTATATATCTTACAGGACATATACTATATATCTTACTGGATATAGTTAGAGAAGTGCTAAGAATGAAAAAGTTGTCATCCTGCTGCCAGCCCGGTGATGAGTCCTTCTGAATATGTAGGTCATCATCAGAGGTATACTCCAAGTCTTTTCATTTTAGTAGAGCCTGGCAGAGCTTTTGCTCTATTGGCATCTACTCTTTCAGAATACAGGGTCACATTCACAGAGATTGGAGTAAATTTGAGTACAGTGTAATCCCTTATTCACTTATTTTTAGTAAACTTTGAGTACTATATTGTAATCATATAATTCCATCGTATGTATTGGCAAGGTTTCTTATTAATAACGCTTTTTTCCAAAAAAAATTATTGTTAGGATTGTGGGCCCTAGATCTCCCCCTCTACAGTCTTGGTACCCCCTGGAGTCAACTGGTGTATTGAGCAGCTGAACTTGTTTCCAGCTGAGGCATCTCTGTGCAAGATAGATTTTTTTGCCAATATACTAATGATTATCTTCTCCAGGGTTATGTTTCAGAGGGTTTATGGACACCCTGAAGACATAGGAATGGACTTTCTTCTTAGCTTTGCAAGGCCTGACTTTAGGATAGGTTTATCAATAGAAGTAACATGAATCATAGGTCTGCTTGCAGAAGTGATAACTTTCTTAGGCCTGAAGTTTTCTTCATCTGAGTTTTTTTTGGGGTGGGGAGGGGAGGGTGTTTTAGGACCAGATAAAATCACTGTGTCATAGCTTTCATGTTCAGCAAATAGGTTACCTGTGTTACCAGATTTTTCTCCTAGGCACCACATAATAACTTTTAGGTATTGTGCCAAGAAGGAGGGTTTCACCAGTGTTAATTTGAGATTTCTTAGGCTGGGTATATTGGTACAAAACTATAATCCTAGGTAACAGGAAGCTTAAATCTGGTAGAATTCTTGAGCTTGG
The DNA here is from genome assembly GCA_028658325.1 of Potorous gilbertii. NCBI lineage: Eukaryota > Metazoa > Chordata > Mammalia > Diprotodontia > Potoroidae > Potorous > Potorous gilbertii. The sequence goes on from JAQQSK010012108.1 coordinate 6,083, forward strand.
AAGTTCTTAACTGAAGTGGGCTAAACTAGTAGGATGTTCATACTAAGTTTGCATTAACATGGTGAGTCTCTGGTACTGGAGGAACAACAAGTTGCCAAAACAGCCCGGAAATGAAAAAAGTTCAAAGCTCTTAATGATATTAATTTCTGGGTCCATAATTAATTATTAATAATGGAATTGGGCCCATGCACTTTTGACTTGGGCAATTTTCCAAGTAACAACAGTAAGCAATAACTTATAAATATGAGTTTTCTTATCTCAGTATATAATCTGGCTGATATGAATGTCTGTAGGGGAAATGAACAATTCTCTCCTATTTTTTAGCTAAAAAGATCCAAGGAAGGTGTACTTTCAGGGCAAGACCCTCAGTTTAGAAAATGGCTCATAATTCAGGGGCTAGCAAATTATGACTTGAGGTCCAAATCCAATCCACCATCTGTTTGTGGATGGACTATGAATTAAAAATAATTTTTTACATTTTTAAATATAATAAAGCTTTATTTAAACTATGTAAATATATGTATATATGTGTATTTATATATGTACATATATGTATATGTGTGTCTATATACATACACATACATGCATATGCATATACATGCATACATATACATACACAGATACATATATCCTTGGAGAACCATAGTTTGCTTATTCATGGTTTGTAGCCTTCATGGTATGCTTGATGGAGTCATGCCTCTCAGCAAAGTCTATAGTCTACATTTTGGTGGCTCTCATGGGTGCCTCATGCAGGGGTAGAAGATGGAACCACAGCCATCCTTTGTTTTTTTTTTTTTTTGAAAATCAGTATAATTCTATAATAGAGCTAGGGACTAGGCTTGTAATTTCATTGGTATAGAGAAGTCCCAAAGGGAAAAACTCCTGCCAGTACAGGTCATCTCCTCCGTAATAGTTTCAAAATGTGTTCTAAAACACTGAGAGAGGTTGATGGATTTGCCCTGGATCACACAGTTTATAAATGTCAAAGGTGGATCTTAATCTAGGTCTTCAAAGCTCTCAGGCTGGCTCTCTGTCCTCTGTATCACACTGCCTTTCTATTCCAACCCATTCATAAAACAAAATTCCTGTCTTTGCTATTTTTGATAAGCAATTATCCACCTTTCACATATCCTCTCACCATCAGTGAGAGGAACTCACTACCACCCAAAACCACCCTTATCCTCCTTTAAAGTGTTTTTATGGTCAGGAATTTTTTTCCATAAATCTGCCATTCTCCATCCATTGTTTCTAGGCTGATGCCCAGGGCAAAGGAGAAACTTAGTCATTCATTCATTGACAAGACACCCATCAAAAAACTTGAAGTCAGCTACCTTGACATAAGACACAAGAGCTTGTCTTTACAAAGTAACTGCCATTTTCATTAACTAATATTTGTTTGGAATATTCTGTATCCCTCTCACCATCTTGTCTCTTCTAGAGCTTCTCTTACCTGCCAGGGTCAGTCCTACATGGGCACAATACTCTTGATGTGGTCTGGCCAAGACAGAGCATAAAAGAAACTCTTTTTGATCTCTAGGCCAGTTAATGATACCTTTTTGGGCTGTTGTGTAACTCTGTTGATTTGTATTGAGCTTTCTGAAATCACTCAAATTCCCTTCTACAAATACTGCAAAAAAGAGTACTTTGCAGTATAATTCAATCCTGAACAGCAAATTGCATGATGTATTTCTAGACCCTGTTAATTTTTAAAGTATTTCTTCTACCTGCTCTTCTGAAATGAGATCTTTTTTATGTTGGCTATACTATGCAATAACAATATCTCAGCTACAATGTGCAACTAGATTTTAATAGGTGAGAAATTGCTTATTTTTATAGAACTGATGGCCATTTTCAGTATTACATTGTCCCTGTTCTGCCTCCCTGATGTCTATATCCTCAGTCATTATTTTAAGCCCCTATCAATCCCATGTTTTCTTTTTCTTCCATATCTCTACAGTGTAGTTGCACAATGAATCATAACATAGTAAGTGGCCGCCTAGAAAGTGTGATTTTAGGGCCTCTAGGAATACCAACTGCAGGAAAATATATTAACCTTTTACCACCCTTTCTTCCCCACCCTGACTGACTTTGGGGACTTACTCTTTACCTCGTTGGACTGGAAGTTTCCCTCAGTGGAGGAAGAATTTTGAACTTTGATTTATCACCAGATTTAGGAAGGCTTGGCTTCTATTTCTAACTCTGTCATGAATTTCTCCTGCTACCTAGATTTCCCTTAGGCATAGCCTGGTATGTTGGACTCTCACTGCCCCAACTACCACCTTAATTAATACTTTTTGTTTGCTGTTTCAGTTATTTTCAGTTGTTTGATTCTTCCTGACTCCATTTGGGATTTTCTTGGCAAGGATACTGGAATGGTTTGCTGTTTTCTTCTCCAGGTCATTTTTATAGATAAAGAAACTCAGAGGCAAACAGGGTTAAGTCACTCTCCCAGGATGACAGAGTTAGGAAATGTCTGAGGCCAGATTTGAACTCAGGAAGAGGAGTCTTTTGATTTCAGACCTGGTGCTCTATCCACTGCACTACATAGCTGTTCATATATTTTGGTTTACATTTTCCCTGATGAGTGCTAAGAATAGGTACATGCAGAGAACATAGATGAAGAGTGTATATGTAGGGAAACTGACTGAAGGGCACACACAGGGGGATCACATATATTTAAGGAAGATGTCTGGAAGCAACTCCTACCTAGAATGCTGAAAGCATGTTGTTTTCTAGTGATGTCATTGCAGTGTTCACATAGGGCCATTTCTCCAATTGGTCTACTAGATTAGTTTCATAGTCTCTGCTGGACCCTCTTTGACTGGACAAGTGGTCTCTTCCAGAGGCACCCCGACTGATTTCTTTGCTTTCAAGGAAAGTCTTGGCTTTCAAGGGAAGGGTAGCTGCTGTCATGGTTTTTCAGCTTAAACCCCATAGGATTTCATCAGCTTTTTAAAAAGGATTCAGAAACCCATGTCTGGAACCAAAAAATGCTTCTTTTCACATTTTCCTTTCTTATTTTCTTAGCATCTCTGTGACTCCCCTGAACAGGAGAAGGAGTGATGCTCATACCCTTGAGAAACTGCCTGGTCTGTTGTGTTAATGGTGCTGAAAAGATGATGGGACCATATTTCTTGATAGCTTCCTATCAAGACATTCTGGTTCAATTCAACAAGTATTTATGAAGTATACTATGTGCCAGTCAGAGTGCAAGGTGCTGGAGATACAATACAAATATTGGCGGGGGGGCGGGGGGAATCGCTATGTATAGACGCGAATTATATATACAAAGAAATTCTAGGGGAAAACCACAGGCCATTATGAAGGGCACTGGGTTTCTAAAGACACAATTGATGGGTAGGGAAGAGACAGAGACACCAGAGAATCACACGGATTCTCATTGGAGCAATAAGACAGTAGACTGTTGCTCTCTACACAGGAGCAAAGAGTAAATTTTTTTTCATGAAGTTTAGGCATATTGAGGCATGAGTTCAGGACACTCTGCCCTGAGATCCTAACAATATCCTAACAATGCCACTTCTATCCTTAACTTGCTAGGTCCATGTCAGAGAATCTGAGCCAACTTCAATATTAATCTATAAAAGTTGTATTTAGTGAGTTCAAGTAGCCTGGCAGAGTGAAGAGAGCACTAGAAATAGAAAACCTTGAGTTCCAGTCCCGCTTCTCAGCCACTATCTCCAAACTGCATCAGCTGTACTCTAGGCATCATTCTCATCCTCCTTATCTCCCTTGCTCTGAGAGTTAGACTAGATGCTTGGATTCTGATCTTTGAGTCATCCTGGACTTACACATGAACATTTGTCTTATCTTTTCTAGAAGCAAGCCTCTCCATCATTTCTTGGCTACTACCTCCGAACCATGCCAGACCATATATTCCATTTACTCCTTTCCTTACAGCTCATTTTCCAGCTCCCCTTTATATACTACCTTATCTCCCTAGAATGTAAGCTTCTTGAAGTCATGCATTCTCATATGTGTATCCCTACTGTTCATCACAGTGCATGAAACATAATATGCACCTGATAAATACTTTATCATTCATTCATTTGTTCATTCAGATCTGCCACTTACCACTTGTGGAACCATGAGGAAAGCCTTTGATCTTCAATTTCCTCACCTTTAAAACACAATAACAATATCTGTATTATTCTGCTTTATAGGATTACAGGCAGGTTCAAATGAGATAACGTATGCAAAACCACTTTGTTCCCATAAGATGAATCTGAAAGGAACAACACTCACCAAACATAAAAGTCAATGCTTTTGGCTTCTTGGTCTTTGGAATTTCATCACACATAGTCCTGTTTTCTTTTTATAATGGAGATAATTAAATCAACTTCCTTCCAGAAGTGCTGAAATTCCTTTACTAAGGTCCTTCGCTAGACCTCTCCCTAGGTTTCTATCAATAGGATAAACCACCAAAGATTTTTGAAAGGTCATTTGAATGTCAGATTTTAACACTGGACTCAACTAGATGACAGATTCCACTTAGGGGCATTATAAATGCATTATAGCTGATCCAATGATGAGGGATACTTTTCTTGTACAAAGCAATTTTCATTCTTGAATTTAAAGTCACTGTATTCATTTTGTGAGTGAGAATTGGAGCCAAATAGTGATTATATAACTAAAGCAAGAGTTGGAATTGTATAGCAATAGTGAAGCAAGAGCAAGAGCTTTTATTTCCACACACATTTCCATTATTTCACCATCATTCTCATGGATATTAATTGAGCATCTATGGTGTGTACATTGGGTACTGCTTGAAATGTCTTAGGTTACACAAATGAGAAATCTATATTCCCAAAATGATCTCTCCAGACTTGTGTGATGGCAGATACAATGATAAGGGGAACATATTAGAGGGGGTCATTCTAAGTCTAAAGTCACTTCAAGAGACTCTTCAGCTCTGTGCAGAAAAGAAGGACCATAGGGAATGCTACAAAAAAGTCACAGGAATAAGAAAGTATGAAGCTGGCAGGGAAGGGCTGACTAGGCCAATTTGGTTAAAATCGAACAGAACAGTAGTATGAGATAATGCGGGGAAGATGGTATGAAAGGCCTTCAATACAAGGGTTAAGAAATCTGAGTTTTACTCAATAGGCCACAGAGATTCCTAAAATGACCTTGAGTAGATGAGTGAGATATAAGGATGTCATGATCATTTATGTTTGTATTTGTCACAACTTTGCACAGTCTGCTACATAGTAAGCATTTAGAAAATGCTTTATCTGTATGATCTGTTTACTTAAAACTTCAATATTTTTCATATCTGTCTTTTCATTCGTGTGGGCATTCCCCATGCCAGAAGTAGCAGATTACTATTTTTCTATATCTTAGTAGATTTTATTCATGAAGTGTTCTGGCATAAAAATTTATTATACTGTGACAAATGGAGTAATTAGCCTCTCTCAACTTAATAAGATTAGTCTTACACTCAGTCACTGGATCCTATACTCAAAGTCCTTTCAGCTTTGTAAGACCTGGCAGAGAATTTAGGGTCAGCTTCATTGGGTAGAAAATGAAAGTGTGATTCCAGTCTTATTGGGATTTGAGGGGAGGCAACTGCCTTTACTGATGTAGATTTACACTCTGAAATTTATAGCCTTAGAGAGTTGTCTAGGACACTAGTGGGTTAAGTGATTTGCCCAGGTCACATAGCCAGTGTGTATCAGAGATTGGACATAACCCAAGATTTCTGGCTTCAAGGCTGGATCTCCATCTACTATAACACATTTCATCTCATAATGGTTTACATGAAGCATATAGATCTTGTAGCGGGAAGGGAACACATTTCAGAATTCTCTTTCAGTGGTTCAGATAAATGGTAATGATGGCTTGTACTAAGTTGGTGGTGGTATAAATAGAAAGGAAGGGACACATGTGAGGAACATTACAAA
>JAQQSK010012109.1:0-12003 GCA_028658325.1 Potorous gilbertii
CAGCCTGCCAGTGGGAAGAGGGAGAAATGGAGCCTCCTGGAACTCACATAAAGACATAAAATGGAACAAACTTGTCAACATTTCTACCATGATTACTACAATCATCACAGAAAAAACCCTACATTTGGATAGCTCTTTCATTGAGTTCTATTCAAAGCAATTTAAAATAGCGCTTATATTCCAATATTTCAGTAGACCTATGATCTTATAAATTTTGGTATTTCTTTCAGCAAGACACATTGCAACCCATCTATGTCTAGCTAGACTGTGCCTTTTTCTCCCATAAATCCACAACAGGGCATATAGCCAACATGGTATGGGCCTTCATCATGATCTCTACATATTGTCTGGATATTAGGGCTATCTATCAGCAGGGTCAAGGATAGCCCATGGGGTTTTTTTTCCAGTTATACATTTCCTTGATGATACTCTACATAACTTTTTCTGTGCAACTACTCACTTTTTAATGGGTTAAAGCTTTCCCACGAATTCCATGTGCCTCTCCAATGCCATGTGGGTGATATTCAACTTCAACCTTTCAGAGGTTATAGCACTATATGCTTGCCAGCTATTAATCAATAACATTTATTAAGCACCTACTATGTGCCAGGCATTGTACTAAGTGCTAGGAATACAAAAAGAGTCAAAAGACAGTTCCTACCCTCAAGGAACTTAAAATCTAATGGGGGAGACAGCATGCAAACAAGCATTTATAAAACAAGCCACATATAGGATAAATAGGAAATTATTAACAGGGGTCTCCAGCCTTACCTGAAGAATTATATAGTCCTTTGTCAGAGAGAAACTTGTCAGTAAGAGTACCTGATAATATTCCAAAAGGCAACCTACTTGATTTTCTGTCACCTGTTAAATTCTGGGCTCAGCTCATTACTATCTGTAATGTGTCCCAGATAGGCATTAATGGAGGAGTTCTACAGATTGTTCATCCAACCATGAAGCAAAGAAAACTGACACTTAAAATGAGATCAAGAAAAGTAGTTGGTCCAGGTCATTTACACACAAAGGCAAGCTGTTCTAGAGGTATCCTTATCTGGAAAGGACTGAGCAAGCACATGACAAGACAATTTAGGGGATTAATGGAAAAATCATGAACAATATTATTGACCAATAAATGCAATAAAAATAACATCAATAACTGCTAACATGCCTGCTTTTTAATCTTTATAAAATCTTTATGAGAAAGATCTACATGCATGTCCATGAAAACGTGGGCAGCTAATCGTTAGACTTTTCAAACCATTTTCTAGAGCAGGTCACATCTTTATAGTTCCATATGTGCCTGAAAGATGCTGAGAATAACAAATACCTTCCAGAGCCTGAAAGAAAGAAAGGGAGGGAAGGAGGGAAGGGGAAGGGAGGAAGGAAGGAAGGAAGGAAGGAAGGAAGGAAGGAAGGAAGGAGGGAGGGAGAAAGGGAGGAAGGAAAGCATTTGAATTGGTAAAGTAAAACATAACCTTAACAGTTCTTTCTTACACAAATACCAAGATCATTCAAGAGTCCCCGACAATTGCATAGATAACTTCCTTCTTTGACTTTCTCTTAGCATCAGATGAGTCATAAAATATGGAGACATATATTCTCTAAAGAGTTCATCTTTGTCACAGAGAATATATTATATAACATTAGATAAGAGAGGTTCCCTATGGATTGGTGATGTCTTCCAGGTGTACCTATTAACAGGTGATATTATTCTGATAGAACCAAGTAGTGGGTATCTTCAATGAGATCCATGATTATGCACAAGAGCTGTGCCTAAGAATCTATATAGGAAAAAGAAAATATATAAACATTTTTCTTGTCCACATCATAGCATGCAATGGGATGGTCCATTCTGAATGAGAACACTAATTAGGTGGGTACGGAATTGAAGGGGAGGAAAGATGGATAGGATTGCATTTGGGAAATTATGTTGTGTTTTTAAGGATTCTAAGCTGCTCCCCAGTGCAAAGATGTATTTCAATTCGAATATTCTCGCAGGAATTCTCTAAGGTTGTAAGCATTGGAATACCATATGCAATGCAAAGTAGGCACAAATAAGTAGTATCATATTTCCAACTAAGAATTATGCTCAAAAATTGGCATATGAAATATAATTAAGCAAATGTGTGATCAGAAAAGAAGATGGGCCATGTAATGGATAGTAGGATGGACAACCTGAGTGTTCTACTGTATACCTGAAGTTTATAAAGACCCAAAAGGAAGCTCCAGTCCAATCCAATCCAAACCAAACCAATCCAACAAGCATTTATTAAGCCCCATAGGGTGCAGGGTGCTATATGAGCAATGAGAAGAAAAATACAAAATTAAAACCAGTATGCTCCCAATATACCATGTGGATCCTTTGCAGAAGACCACAGCCCAAAGTCACATTCTTAAATGAGTTGGCTTAGATAGGTTATATGATTTGCATCCAAGGAGAGAGTATCCACAGCAATGAGATCATGAGTCTATGGAAGTTATGAAGTATAAATTGGTTAATCCATTGAGGGCAAGCCTCCTTGAGGCTCACATCAGAGTGATGAGCTCTGCAAGGTATTTTCCAGGCAACAGTCTGGCACATAGATGACCTCATATGTGTGTGTACTTCATCACATCATTTTCATGTATCTCTATGTGACTACAAAAGGACCTGATATTTAGTCAGTATAGAAAATTCCCATTATAAGAACTCTCTCCACCAATATAAGTCACAACCTAATTATGATAGAGATCTAGCAAATGTCAAAGATGGAATTTGAGCCAGGTCTGACTGTCTTACTGGGCCCAACCTGTGGTAGAGCTTTCCGAGCTTGTATTGGTCTGATCAGTCACAGCTGGACACACTATATGACTCCAACATAGTGATATCATTTTCATCTTCTTCAAGAACAATGAACCAACTATCTTACTAGCTCCAGACCTAGCAATAATGTGTGTACAGGCGTACATAGACATACACATATAGACACAGATACATATAGATATAAACATGCATACACATATATATGCCATATATCTTACATTATGCATTACAAATACGTGTAGGCGAGTAGGTTGTCTACTAAGTCATGAAATTTTGGGCCCTGGCAATGAATGACACACACACACATGTATATGTACATATATATGTATGTAGATATGTGTGTATGTGTATGTATATATGCATGTATATATGTAGAGAGAGAGAGACTGATTGAAGATAGATAGATAATAGACAACATAGCACAACAGATGGAGTTCTGGGTTTAGGATTAATAATGCCTGATTCAAACCCTGCCTCTGACACTTATCCCTGGGCCAGTAATCTAACCCCTATGCGCTTCAGCCAGTCCCCCCAGGGATCTATCAAGCCATAGCTAAAATGATCCACATCCATAAGGTATGGGAAAAGTACCATCCTTACTGGATGGAAAATATGAGGCACTTACACTGAGATGATCTGATGTCAGTGTCATAAGTTCTTCATTGGAAGGATGAAGTTTTTCAAACAGAATGGTATCTGCTCCTTTACAATATAGCTTTATCTGTCCTTCTGGGTTTTGAACTAAAAAGAAAAAGTTTGAAACACTGTATTATCATTGAATAATGTTAACTCAATCAGACCTTACCAAGGGCTGACTGTAGGCCCTTGATAAAAAGACACCATATCTGATGCTAGTAATTTCATTTCCCTGACTTGGTGTTCCAAGATGCACAAATTGTAGAGCAGTGCTGAGAGATGACTTTAATTTATTGAACAGAGAATTGGCCTTGGAGTCAAAAATATTTGGGTTCAAGCCCTGCCTCGATATGTACTATTGTGTAATCTCTGGAAAAGTCATCTAACCTTTCCACACCCAAAACTCTTAAGATGACAAGTTACAGAGCAGTTATATTTGTATTGGTGAAGGGAGTTTCTTCACAGGGAGTTTCCTATATAGGTGAAACCATAAACATGGTTTAAAGAAACCATTTCACATTGATACCTGAAGTTTTTTTGAACTGATCCCTTCAGTCAAAAATTATTCTTCTGATCTGATCTAGAGTATCATATAGCAATGTTTAACTTCATATTTTACCTCATATTACAGTTTTTGTGTGCATGAGTATGTGTGGGTGCATCTGATTTTCCTATCAGACTGTAAGGTCTTTGAGGAGAGGAATTGTTTGTTATTTTTAATCCCTCTAGGACCTAGCATAGTGCTTAATATTTATGGAACTGACTGGTCAAGAACTTTCTAGACCTTGGTTTCCTACATATAAAATGAAAGGGATATACTAAATAATTTCTAAAGACCCTTCAGTCCTAAACCATCAATCTGTCATCCAACTTTAGCCTAAATATTTTTTTGCCTGGTAGTAACCCCTTTTTTCTAAACACAAGAACAAGTGTCTATGAATAGTCAAGATTTTTCCCTACCTAGCCTTCCTAAATAAGTTACATGCTTGTTTGTAAAAATTCTTTAGTTTTGGTTGAAAATTTGAACTCAATAATGTGTGCCTGACTCCCTTGTATATGTAACACCATTATATATAGGCTATGACAAAGGTGCTATCCTTACTAGTCAAAAGACACGAGACACCTATCCCTAAACCACCTAGCCCAGTACTGATCCAGGTGGCCTGGTGGTCAACAAATACATGTTGGTTTAAATATACATTGATATCACAAAAGAAAGAGAAAACTGATAGGTATAACTACAGCCCAACATAGGCGAAAATATAGATTGTTGATGTTCCATACCAACAACCGATGAAAAATGAGGTGGGGTGGGGGGTAGGAGGCCTTATCCCAGAATAAAATATCCTACCCACTGTTGGCAATAAAATTATACAGTCTTCTTTTTTCAGTCACATCCAACTCATTGTGACCCTATTGGGGGTTTTCTTGGCAAAGATATTGGAATGGTTTACCATTTCCTTTCCCAGCTCAGTTGACAGATGAAGACTTGGCCAGGGTGACACAGCTAGTAAGGATCTGAGGCCAGATCTGAATTCACAAAGATAAGTCTTCCTGATTCCAGGTCCAGTACTCTCTCCATTGTGCCACCGCATTGCCAAAATTTCATGCATTAATTTCAAGAATGAGTTGACCGAAATTCTTCTTGCAGTTTTCAAGGGAATGCAAGTGATTTCTATGTTTTCATTTCATATCCATATGTTATTTGGAAGGACCAAGGAAGAGCTAGGATTCTACAGTTGTCTCCCTTCTTCCTAGTCTGCCCCTGTTTTATCAAGCAGATGTCATCTTGTTTTGGCAGGGATCCTGCTTAAAATTCCCCCTGATACAAAGCAATACTCAAGAAGTTGTTCATTCAGCGAATGGGAGAACATTACCTTTTCTCATATGGGATGTATTAAGACAAACATCAGATTTTTTTGATCAGACTGCAATTTGCCCACAGACAACAATATGTCAAACGACATAAAGCAATCACCTCAGGGGAAGGCCAAAAGTACTCCCTGCATAGCTAAAGCGTTTTCAACACCCCGAAACCAATCAGAAGCCAGTACTAAGCCAAAGAAGCATTAATAACACTTCCCTGGGATAATAGAAACAGAAGACAGAGCACATTGATATTTTTTTTAAAAGTAAAGAGGCACCACAAACAGAAGACATATGAATATGACATAGTATATTGTGGCAGAGGAAAAACAACCTGCAATATGCTGTCACAAAAGACGAACATTTTTACACTTCTCTTTTTATCTACTTTCACCTGCTGAGAACTATCTCCAAGGCCAGGTCCCAGTACTTGCTGATCAAACCATTCCATGATGCACCTAAATGTATATTCCATATGCTGTCCATAGAAATGGATTTTATTGTACTTTATTTTTAATATTATTTTCATTTATTTATTATTTGATTTTATTTTTGGCCATCTGCAAATACCAAAATGGCAGATCCTCCAACTGTTAATGCCTCCTCTTCCCATTCATAAATGACTGTGTCCTTATTCTGTATTCACTTATCTGTTCTCCAGTCTTTCCTCTTCATAAAATATAAGCACCTTGAGCACAGAGATTATTTTAATTTTATCTCTGCATCTCTAGTTCTTAGCATGGTGCCTGTCTCATGTTCTTGTTCAATTGTTTCTATTGTATTTAACTCATTGTGGTGACCCCATCTGAGGTTTTCTTGACAAAAATACTAGAGTGGTTTGCCATCTCCTTCTCCAGTTCAATTTACAGATGGAGAAACCAAGGCAAACAGGGTTAAGTGATTGATTTGGTCAGGGTCATATAACAACTAAGTGTCTGAGGCCAGATTTGAACTCAGGAAGATGAATCTTTCTGATTTCAGGCTTACCACTGTTCCACCTAGCTGCCCAGAACTGTCACATAGTGGGTACTTAATAAATGCTTTTCAATGAATGAATGAATTGCCTTATCATCATAGCTAACATATGACATTTCGAGATTTGGCAGTACATATGTGATCTCATTTACCTTATGAGGTAGATGCTACCTTTATTACCACTTTACAAAAAAGAAAACTGAGGCATTAAGAAATTAAGTGACTTGCCCAGGGTTACCCAGCTACTAAATGTCTAAGACTAGATTTGAATTCATGCATTGTTGACTCCAAGTCCCATGCTCTAGTCGCTGCAGTATAAAAAGATTATAGTAAATTAGTACAACTTTCTACATCAGTGTCCTGCAAACAAAAGATATTTTTTAAAAAGCAAAGGTATTGATTGTACCTATTACAGACATCCTTTTTCGGACATTGTTAAAATCCAAAAAGGCAAGTAGCTGGTAAGTAACAACTTTTCCCATTTCTTCCACCGTGATGGTCTCTGGAGTCCTAGACTTAAAAACAAATCCAAAATTTCTTGCTGCTGTTACAAGAGCTCCTTCATCAGGTGACTGAACTTGATAAATTAGTTTTCCTAAAATAAAACAGTAGAAGACATAGTAAATATGATGGTCTTAAAGCAAAAGTTAAGATCTTGCACTGGGCTCAAAAAATATTCTAGAAAGACATACAACTTAGAAGATTGGAAGGTATAAGGTATAAGGACAAGCGCAAGGAATTTATCTGTTTAGAGAAGTAACGTGGCACAGCAGACGGTTTAAATTCACCCCTCAGATACTTACTACCTGTGTGGTTATGGGGGATTCACTTAATTTCTTAAATAAATTAAGGAAACTTAATTTAAGTTTTCTCATCTGTAAAATGGGACTATTAATGTCTATTTTTTAGGGTTGTTAGAAGAATTAAGTAGGATAATCTCTGGGAAGCACTTTGTAAACCTCAAAGACTCTTGTAAATGAGCAACTTAGACTTCATCGACTTGGTTAAATCTCACATGAGAAGAAAAGGAACCACAACAAAACTGGAAAATAAATAAAAAGTTTCCCTCCAACAAGTTTGTTTGGTATAGGGAAGTTTACCCACCAGGCTCTTTCAGTCACTGTTAATCTCTAGCCACTGATTTGTCTCCTCTTTCCCCCATAATACATCTCCTTCAGCAGCAAGTCTTTCAGCTTTTCACAGTCTCTTCTTAATGTAAGGGGTCCTGGATCTGAAACCCTAATCTTCTAGCTCATACTTGTTACTTTGAATAAATGTAGATATTTTCCAAATTTATCTTTGCTTTTTTAACTTCCTCCACCAGTTGAGGAAAGAACATTCCTAATTTTACATCTTATCAATAGCTTCTTTCATCATCATTCATAACCTATGGAGGGTTTCCTGATTTTTAATAACCTTTCTCAGATCCATGAGTTGGTGAATTTGACTAACGAATTTTCAAGTTGACATTTTTATTTTTCCATTTCACTTCCCTGGTACCTATAATCCAGGATTATAGGTAGCAAAGATGGAATTCAAATCCAGGTCCTCTAATTCATGAATTTTAGATAGATACCAATCAAGGTCTTAGTATTTCCTCCTCAAAAAAATCAATGGGGATGGTGGTAGTGGGGGTCATAGTGGTGGTCATAAGCAACAGCCTTCAGTATTGAATTTATTTTCATGAAAGTATAGAACCTGGTCTTTATTTCATACAACTGAATTGTTAAAGAAGAAAAACTCAGCGATTCATTTTATCTAAGGCATTTTTTCAGTCTCAACCATATTCCAATTCTATTTCAACATACAGCAAAACTAGAATTATTCCAATGCAGTATGAGAAGCATCAAAACACCAAAAATAACTTTAGTAGCTACATATATATATATATATATACATATATATATATATGTATATATATATATGTGTGTGTGTGTGTGTGTGTGTGTGTGTGTGTATACATATATATCCATAGTTTTCAATAATCTCCTTAACACTCATTCACTACTAGTAACAGCATTTATTCAAAAAATATTTATCAAACCCCAACAAGGAACTGTACCATGAGTTGTTCATAACACAAAGAGGACTCAAACATAAAATTGTTGACTAAATAATCACAGAATTCAGTGGGAAGGGACCCCACATACCATTTGGGATGGAAGAAAGAGAACGTTGGCCTCTGGAGTCAGAGGACTTAGGTTCAACTCCTGCCTCTCATGGTTGGTGCTTGTGTGACCTTGGAAAAGTCACAGCCTCCCTGGGCCTCGGTCTCCTCCTTGATAAAATAAAGGAGTTGGACGGCATAGCCTTGGAGGTCCCTTTGACTAGATGTATGAGCCAGTGATCTCTATATTGCCAAGACTTGAGTGATTCTCCCTTTTACAAATTGCCAGCAAATAGTCACCCAACCTCCCCCTGGAGATCTTTATTGAGAGGGTAGCCTTCTATCTCCCAAAACAGCTCATTACACTCATAAAATTCAACTTGTTAAGAAATTTCTTTTTCTTGCAGTGAGTTTCTCTGTAACTAATGCCACTGCCTCTCTAACACCGCTGGAACCAAAACAGCAAATTTAGTCTCTTTCCTACTTGGTAGTTCACCAAATACTTGAAAACCACTATCATCTTCCTCCTCCTCCAGCTTTCTCTTCCTAGGATAAATATCCCCAGTTTCTTCAACAGATCCTCTTATGACATGTGCTCCATGAAACAGCCACCATCCCGAATGCCTTCCTCCAAACATACTTTCCCAAACATGGTGCTCAGGTCTGAACACAGAAATCCAGATGTGACTGAACAAGTATAAAGTGAATTACTTGATGACAAAAGTTGGTTTGTTCTAAATCTTACATATCTCCAGTCCATAGGAGAGTGCCTTGCATGGAGAAAACACATCATCAGTTCTGGTTGAATTGAATCAGAGTGAAAAGTCATTTATTATTAACTATGTGCCAGGTACTCAGTTAAGTGCCTGGCACATAGTAATGTACATGAATACAAAAACAAGGAGGTCCCTGACCTCAAAAGTCTTGCAGTAAAGTAGGGGAAAATACATATGTCAAGGACTGATAATCAGGGAGTATGCGCTGGGACTGAAAACATGTCTGGGTCTAATGCTGTGGGACAGAAATAAAGAAGTAGCAATGTGGGATAAAAAAGAGGTAAAGATAGAAGAATCTCAGTGAAATATGAAGCAAGGCTAATTAAGATGAGGCCCTGGAAAAAGGGATGGAAGGATTTGGAATAGCTACTGTGCTAAACAGGATCATGACTCAGCTAGGGAGGTGTCAAAGGACCTTCACCTTTCAGAGAGGGTTCAGTTGAGATCATGTAACATAAATTTGTAGTGAACCCAGTCAACACAGTCTTGCCAGCTCAGCTCAGCAGCATGTGAACAGGAAGGCTGTAGACAGTGGGAGCAATCCAAGGTTAAGACTTGGCAGAAGGAGAAGAGGGTGAGAGACTCAAGTGGAGAGGGCAGTGTATAATTGAATTACTTCATCAAGAGACTGAGGAAGGGAAGAGAAGAGAATGTGGACAGTGAAGGGTAATAGTCTAAGAAAGAAAAAAGCTAACTGGCTCAGTGGACCTGAAGTCAAGAAGTTCGAATTCTGACTCAGTAATTAGTTGTGTAACCACAAGCAAATGACTTAGTCACTGTGGCTTCAGTTTCCTCATCTATACAATGGAGATAAAAATATCACTTACCTGACAGGGTTGTTGTCAGGATAAAATGAGATAATATTGGTAATGTTGTGGGCAAACATCAAAGCACTCCACAAATGCCAGTCAGTTTTATTTTAAAGGACTGAGAGATTGGTGATCAAGGTAAAGATGGAAAGCACGGTTAGGAGCAACAAGGCAGAGGGAAAGATGTGATAAAAGATTCTGATCAGATAAAGCAATTTCAGAGCTCATGACCATGGAAATGCAATCCTTGTGGGTGATGAGAAGTTCAGAAAATGGTCTGGATGAAAGAGTACAGTAGAGCCTGGGGAAAGATAAAGTTCTCATCCTTCAATTTGGTTCAGCCCATCCCCAGGGAAGGAGTTCCTCAACCAAATGGATAGTTAACTAATAGAATTTGGAGTTCACCTCCCTAAATTTAACATCCTCTCCTAATAATATTCTTGGTTAGGCAAATACTCAAATAGAATTGAGATCACAAAAATTTGGAAGTTCCCTCCAATGATATAGCAGCTCATAATGCATTGATGACCATCTATCTTATTTGACTCTTACATGTTCCCCTAAGTTCATCACATAGGGTCTATTCAGTGTTCAGAGGCCTTCCTTGCTTCTACTCCTGACATTTTAAGGGTGCCAGTGGAACAATCTGGCTGGCTACCCACTTATCATCCCTCCTTCCTGCCAAATTACCAACCCACTTCTCTTCCTATTATACAATTCTTCCATGATATCTTTTATTCCCCTAACTCTTTGGAGTTCCTCATTGGTTATATGTTTCAGTCTGCTGTCACCTACTAGATATCTCTCCGTTATCCCCTACACGATATTCATTTTAATTGTTTTCTTGTCATATAGTAACACCAGTGGAATGATGAGCCTTAAAAAAAATCACGCCTTTGCTTTCATGGGAATCTTAGGGTTAGTTAGTTAGCTAGCTAGTGAGTTAGTTAGTTAAGGAGATTTGCAATTTCCAAGAGAAATTGCTCTACTGTTCCACTCTAGGCCCAGATGACTGTCCATCTGTACTGCCTGTCCCATATACACATACCAATGGACAAGTTCTCTGGGGTGTCCAGCCAAGTGCATATGATAATCTGGGCAAAAGACATTCTTCATTCACTTGGTCTTTTCTGTGTGCCAGAGTCTTTTGAGTGATCACAGATCTCCTCCAGGAGGTTCATGGAGCTTGATGAAATCAACATCATGTTATTTTCAAATAGAAGCATCTGGAGGACCTCACCATCAACAGGGAATCCCTCTTTGACCTGGACTCTTTGCTGGATCTCCTCCATCTGAATGACAAACGCCTTTGGGGAGCACACATCTCCCTGCTTTATGCTTTGCCTGATGCTTATGATCAGAGAGTTAATGAATAATGCTATTTCTGTTATATCTTCAAAGGAATCCTGAATGATTTTGATGGACATTTCAGAGACATATTATTCTAAGGGAAGCTATAAGGCAGCATTCTGTTCTGCCAAATCAAATGCTTTATTGTAATTAACAATAGGCCCAGTGAGATCTTATATTCTTTAGATAGTTCAATTGCTTATAAAATGGTAAAAAAAAAAAAACATAATCTATTGTTGAATATCATTTGTGAAAGCCTGCTTATTCCCTACTAACGCTCTCATCAACATTGCCCTCAATATGTATATAGTTGGCTCTCCTAAAGATTTTGTATAGAGGGGAAAGTGAGCACACAGGTCACTAGTTATTGATGGTATCTTATTCACCTTTATTAGTATTTATAAGGTCTAAGGGTTTTTTCCATATTTTCAATATTTTGTGCTCCTTCAAATGCCTTTTATACTGTCTCCTCTATGCCTTCATGATTATGTTACCTCTACCATGGATATCCTCTCTACACTGGACTCATTCCATTTCCCCAACCTCTTCTCTTCCAAAGTCCTCATTACTGTTGAGGGCATCACTACTTTCCAAGTTCTCCAGGCTCACAGCCTAGGTATCATTCTCAGCTCTCTACTTTCATTCAACCCCCCAATGCCCCAGTCCATCTTTTGCCAAGGA
>JAQQSK010012110.1:0-12003 GCA_028658325.1 Potorous gilbertii
GTACATTTACCCTGGAAAGACCAAAAATAGATGAAGACTATATCAGGAATCCTGTGAAAGAAAGGCCTATCTTTTTGTCATTAACATTTTAGCAGTGTTGCCATATGGCAGTGAGATACAGATCACCAACTGCCTCCAAAGAACTAAAGATGATAGCTATGGGGAGAAGTACAAGGAGAGTCGACAGTGTGCAACACACAGACAGACATTGAGAAACTCCAAAGAATAAGTGCAAAGAATAGGTTCACGGAATAGCAAATCTTTTGAAGGATGAGAAGTAGACAGCCAGAGAACTCCACTGGCACCTTCGTAATGTCAGGAGAAACTGGGAAGATTTCCATCATATTGGAAAGTCCCTTATGGTGAACTAGTAGATAAAAGAGGATAGATAGGCATGAATGGGTTTTGATCTGCATCATAGGAGAAATTTTGAGTAATTTTCTTAATTATTATTCTTAGTTATTCCACCAAGTTTCTTGCAAATCATGAGCTGCTTTCATAGAGTTTAACATCTTTTCTATTCCAAAAAAAGCAATGGGAACAGTAAGTTATGATTTGAGCTTCAATCTCTTTTACATTGTATTGTTTTTTACCACTCGTACAGGTACTGAGTTTTAGATGAGCCATGCATAAAAGAGAAGCATTGTGTTTATTCTCACATCACATTCTACCCAACACAGGGCAGGCATACCTGCTGTGTACAACCCACATTTTCTATCCTGAAGACACTTGCCCTCAATTCTTACCGTTGTCTCAGTGCTTCATCAGCTTTCCAATATTTGTCCTGGCTTGTTCTGAGTATGCTGAAAACGTGCCAGGAGAAATGACTTCAGAAAATATATGAAGACTAGCATTTCACTATGGCACTGAAAGCTGGACAGAACAAGCTGAGTCCTGTCCAGACTCAACAGGCCTCCCCTTCTTGACTTCTAGACTGAAGCATTGGTACAAATTATGAGCTAGGCCAGTGTTTTCTGAAATTTTAATCAGCATTTGTTTGACCCTCATAAACACAAACATCTCATTTACTGCTTTATTTCAGTGAGCTTAATGGCACAAACCTTCAAGTAACCTCAAGGCATTGCTTAGAATGTGTTACAAATGCTATTGCTGGGCTGTAATAATTAAAAGATACACTTTCAGAGATATACATCAGTCATGAAAGACATTTGTTATTCCATGATGCAACAGCTCTAGCAAGCAGAGAAGAAAGTACCCAGTGAAAAAGTTAATTCAATAGGCTAAACTGATTGATCAATACAATACGAGGGTTCCAACGTTATGGAAACATTATGGCTCTGATGCCGAAATGATCTTATATTTTTACATGAGTGATGGTAAAGTCTATTGAAAACTTTTCTAAAAAAAACTCCCCTTAAAGAGCAGTGGAGAAAAACTGCTGGCACACTACTCACTTCTAAAACAATAACAAATTACATCATTCACATTATTACCAACTTAATTAAGAAGTTTGTAAAACTAGTAAAAATGTGACATAACTTCAATTTAAAGTGATATTGCCAAAAAAAAAAAAGGAGAATCATCATGACACAGTGGATAGAGAGCTCACCTTGAAGCCTACAAAGTACCTATTTGTTAAACTTGAAATTCAGTAATTTTTAAGTTCAAAGGGCTGTTATGGGGAAGAGAGATTGGATTTATATTGGTTGACCTAAGATGGGGTCATGAGAAAACTAAGAGCTGAGAAGATACTAAAAGGCGACAGATTTCAACTCAACACTGAAATTTATTTAAATCATTAAACTGGTGTAAAAATGAAAACTTATGTTTCCAAGGGTAGTAAGTTTCTGCCACTAAAACTCATCTAGATGCTAGATGACCACTTGAAGATGTTGTAGATTCATGCTTTGAGTAGGGGTTGAAATGGGTGATATCTGAGGTCTCTGACTCTAAAATTCTAAGAGTCTATGAATAATAGGATCACTAATTTTAAAAACAAATAGTTTTGCATGACTTCACAAGTATGAGTATCATACTGCTTGCCTTCTCAATGGGTGGGGGAGGGACTGAAGAGAGAGATGGAATTTAGAATTCAAAACAAAGATAAAAATTTTAGTTAAAAATCTCTCTCTTTCTCAAACACAGACACACACGCACCCAACACACCAACACACAAGCAAAATCTGGTCACTGGATTTGAATGGATATAGGGATTACCGGTAGAGAGTTGAGTAGGAAGGGGGTTCATTTCTTTGTCCACCATCTTTTGGTATAAAGCTCTCAGACTGAAGGGCTCCACAGTGAACGGCAGTGTTCCAGTTAACATAGCAAACATATTCACACCTCTATAAAAGAGAAGAGGGAAAGGATGATAGTTACTAGAGTAGAATGATTCTGTCTGGGGAGGGGTAGAACATGATGGAGAAGCTTAAGGTGAGTATTATTTGCACATTATTTCACACTAGGAAAGAAATAGTAACTCATACATCTTTTTGAAACTTTGCATTAGCTGAAAGCAGTAAAAACGAAAGCCTCAATGGCATCACTGAAGTGAATGAAGCCTTGGGCAATGAACCATGGGAACCAGTTATATCCACAATGATAATGAGGAAAAAGTAAATAAATTTTCCTTTCCTTTCTTCAAATTGATAAAGCTCCTGACAGTGGTCTTAGCCACAAAGTACAGAGAGGATTGTTTGAAAGATTGTTGGGACCATTAAATATAAGAATTTATTTCTAAATATTTTCAAATGCAACTTCAGATAGTTATAGATTACAACTATAAGAAATATAAAATCCTAAAGTTGAGCCGGAAAAGATTTTAAGAATTTATCTAGTTTGGGGTCACTCATTTTACAGAAAGAGAAACTGAGGCCATGTTAAATGGTTTACCCAAGTTCATATAGGTATTAAATAGCAGAGCTAGAATTAAGACCCAGATACTCTGATTCCACAGCCACTTAGCACCACAATGCTTCATAATGTAGCATGTAACTACAGAGTCAGTGTGCCTGGGGATTACTAATGCTTAGGACTTTGCTATTTCTTTGAATTAAATTTTGGCTTCTAATCAAAGACATTTCTTTTTGGTGTTCTCTTATCACCTTCTTGCATTAAGTAACTTGTTGGTTGACAAATAATAAAAGATAAACAAAATAAAGTATGCAAAAAAAACAAGGATCAGTGAGTGAGAAGAACTCCTGGTGTGGAAACTTTCCAATAATGCTGAGTGTATCCCCCCAAATCCCCCTATATTATAAATTGGTAGATAAGTCCTAGAGATTTGCTCCAGGCATTTAGTGTTTAAGTGGCTTAACCAGGCTCATGCAGTTAATAAGTTAGAGTCAGTTTTTGAGCATGTCTTCTTGATTCCCAGCCAAAACTCTATCCACTCTGCCATACTATCTCTTTAATAGCTCTATCCTACATAATATAATTAGATGGCTGTTGGACAGTAATACCCAAATTGATTTTTTAGATGTAGCTGAAAGGCTATCAAAATGGACCTGGCTATTTAGATTAAAAGCTGATATGTCTTTGGAGGATCCCCCCACCTCCTAAAGTGCACACTAAATATAGTTCTGAAGATTTTCCTGAAGGGAAGGAAAATTTTCACTGCCAGAATGCGCAAAGAACTTTGGAATGCCCAAAGAAAGATGGGTTTAGAATATGTAAGAGGATTTCCAGTTAAAAAAAAAAAAAGCAAACCATAAAACAGATTTAAATTAAGATTACCAAAGACCAGTTCCACTGAAATTCCACTGAATAGTTCTGAAGATAAAACTGGTATAACAATTAAATAACTCAAATCCATGAGGGGTTTGGGGAGCTGTTTTCTTTTGGGAGGGTGGAGGAGGAGCATCTGAATCTTCCTGCCCCTTCTTCAAACAAAACTTTTGCCTTGACCTCCTTGTTACTTATTTGGTTCTTCCTAAGATTGCCTCCCTCCCTATTAGACTCTGAGACATCGCAAGGGAATTGTAGGATAACAGAGGTATATCACTTATCCTCATCCCCCTCATTTTACTTATGAGGAAAGTGAGGTCTTAAAAGATAAAACTAGGCAAAGATTACAAAGGTAATCTGGCTCCAAATCCAATGTTCTTTTCATTAGGGCTTAGTTTTACTCAAACAAAAGATCCCAGAAGGAAAAAAATATTCAAATATTTTCAAAATATATTCAAAAATTAAGTCAAAAATAGTCAAAATTCTAATATTTGCTCTTGCACCCCCGATCCCTTTTTCTATCCCTATTTCTAGATCTTCCTAGTAATATTCAATACTTTAATCCTAAGAGTCTTAGATTCTACTGATCTACCCACTCCATAACCTTTGATGCATAAATTTCTTCATTATGCACCAATGCTACTTGAGTTTTCAGAAGTCTGGGGAAATAAAGGGTTATGCTTTGCCAAGCAGATTGTCATAAAACCACCAAGTACAACTTAAAAATCAAACTGTTCTTTGCATTAACTATCAGTACTTTCCTCCACAAGCACCCAAAGAGATGAATAAGAGGAAAATTTCTTTTTGGAAATGAAAGACTATCCCTCTATCTTTATTCCATAACCCAGGTTTTCCTCATAAGCCTTCAGCAACCAATCAACAAACATTTATTAAGTGTCAGATACTGGAAATACAAAGAATGACACATTGTCTACTCTAAAGGAGTTTACACTCTTAATAAGGGAAGACAAGAAACATCCATATGAGCATAGATCAAAAAGAAACATAAAATAAATACAAAGTAGTTAAAGTTTTAAAAATAAATACAAAGTTGCTAAATACAAGGTAGTTTGGGATAGAAAGCACTAAGCAGTTAAGGAAAGGCTTTGCATAAAAGAGGGAATTTGAACTCATGAAGGACAAGGACTCTGAGGTAGAGGTAAAGAAGTATATTCTAGGCAAGTAGGATGCCAACCATTGGGCACGGGAGATGGAGCATCATGTGTAAGGAACAAAGAGATGACCATTTGGGTTAGATCAAAGAATGTTGAAGAGGAAATACTGTCTAAGAAGTCTGGAAAGATAGTTTGGACCCAAATTGTGAAGGTTTTTAAAGGCTAAATAAATAGCACATTTTATAATTGCTGTTGGGCTTTTTCATTACATGCAATTGTATATTTTTACATTTTCTCATTTATTAAGGTATTGCACGGTTAGACATGTTTGGTATGTCAATTTTGTTTTGTATAATTCTGTTAAAACAAGAGAGCATTCCAGTTGGGTGGTTGGTATTAGTTAATGACAGCTGTGTAAAAAGAAAGAATCAATAAAACTTTTAAAAATAGTATCTATCTTTGTCTCTTTTTCTTTCTTTGTTACTAAAATATAGCAATGCTAATGATTTTTGTAGGATTCATTTTGTGGTCTACCTTCTGAGAGGTTATTTATCAATTAATTTTTGTTGACTCTCTTAGTTTTGTTGATTCTTTTAAGTTTTCTAAGCAAATCATGTCCTTTGCAAAGATATTCTTGTCTCCTCATTGCCAATGTTTGTTTCTATTTCTAAATCAAATAATATGGATTTTATCAAAAATTCTTGCATCACCCCTGATCTTGGTGGGAAAGCTTCCACTATTTCTCCATAATAAACAATACAAGTTCTTAGTTGTAGAACTAAGTTGTAGAACTGTTTTTTAAAAAATATTAAGCAAAGCAAATTAAGGAATTGACCTTTGACTCCTATACTTAGGGTTTTTAAAAAACACAAATTAGAATGATATTTTATCTTTTTTTTTAACAAATTATTTGTTTTAAATATTATTTATTGCGTGAATTCTTTCCCTAGTTTTACTTAATCTTTACATTTTCATACTAAATACCACTTGGTTATAATTTTTGGATATGTTGCTGTAATCCCTTTGCCAGAATTTGATTTTTTTGCATCAACATTAGAGATACTAGTCTATATGACTCTTCCCTGCTTTCATTATCACATTTAGTTCATAATTGAGTGACATTCTACACATTAAAAAGTTTATGTGGCATGAGGATTATTCTCTAAATATTCAATAAAATTCATTTATCAATAAAATTGATTGTTTTCCCCTCCACAACATTTCATTTATATCTTATTCAATTTCTCTTAATAAGATAAGTTTGTTTAACCTATCTGTTCAATTCATTAGAGTGTTTTATATTTTTCAGACAGCATCCATTTCACAGAAATTGTCTGATTTTGTTTCCATATAACTGGGTATGTAATAGTTTCTGAAAAATTTTTATTTTCTCTTGTGATTTTACTTTTCATTTTTATTGTTAATTTGCTTTTTAAAATTATCATTAAATTATGTAACAGTTTTTCAGTTTTGTTTGGCATTTTAAAATGTTCTCTACTTTGTTTAATAATATGAGTTTTGAAAACTTGCAACTTTATTTATTGCATCTTTAACTTTCTTATTTTCTTCTCTTGTGCTCTTTTGAGATTTATAAACTCATTAACTTTTTTGCATTTTTAAACATTGTTGACTCTGAAGACTGATTTTCCTGAATTTTCCACATTATGGCATATTGTATCACTCTTGCCATTACATTAGTGTAACTAGCAAATATTTCTGATTTATTTAGGGTAATTATTCCTTACTTAAGATTATTTTTTAAAGTATCTATTTAGGATTGTATCTTTTGTTCATATCTTTAGTTAGATAACCCCAGAGCTGTTCATTCTTATTCACTCCACTTTTTTACCATATACTTTTTAATAGTATTTTGGCTTTGGACACCTTTATTTAATTTAAACTGTTTTCTACAAAGTTATCAGCCTCTGTCTTTGTCTTTTGTCCTTTCTTGGCTCTTTCTATAACCTCTCTTATTGATTTTCACCACTTCCATACATTCAGTGATCAATCATCTAAGAATAGGAATCATAAATCAGTGTATATATCCAGCATTTGGGATTATAGGATCATAGCTTTAGAATTAGAAAGGATTTCAGAGGTCATCAAGTTCAAACCTCTCATTTTTATGGTAAGGAAACTGAGGACCAGAAAGGCCAAACAATTTACCCATGGTCACAGAGGACTAAGAAACAATTTTTTTTTTAACACTTTACATTTTACATTTGTCATGGGCTCTAGAACCACAGGTATAACCAGGTGAAACCTTGAGGCATCCCAAATTCAGTATGTCCAAAATCTTACCTATTATCTTCTCCCTTAAATCTGTCTCCCTTCAAATTTCTTATTTTTGTTGAGGGAATCAACATCCTTCCAGTCACCTAGGTTCACAACCTTCCGAGATATCCTCAGCTCTCTCTAATTCTTAAACTCCATCCATCCCAGCAAATTAGTTAGTAAGTCTTATCTGTTCTACCTCCACAACATCTCTTGTATACATTCCCTTCTTGATATTCACATGGTCACCACCTTAGTTCAGGTTATCATTACCTCTTGATTAGACTATGGCAATAGTTTCTGTAGTGATCTCCTGATTTTCAACCTCCCGCTTCTCTAATCATCCATTTGCCATATTCCTTACAAAACAATTTTCCCAAAACACAGTTCTGCCTATGTTATTCTCCTGCTAGAGAATCTTCAGTGGCTCCCTATTGCCTCTAGGTTAAACTACAGGCCCCACAATTTGATGTTTAAAGACTTTACAATCAGTCTTTTTAAGTCTCTTTCTCATTATTCCCATTCATGTATTCTATATTTCAGCCAAGGTGGACTACTTACTATTTTCTGAACCTTTCTATCATATGTGCTTTTGAACAGGTTTCTTCATGCATAGAATGAATCCCCTCTTCATCTTTACCTCTTAAAAGTCCTTACCTCCAAGACTCAGTTCAGGTACCTCTTCCTACAGGACATTTTTCTTTTCCCCTCCCCTCAAATTTTCTTGTATTTTACATTTATAGGTTTCAATTCTCTATATAATATCTCCTTGAAAGGAGAAAATGTTTTTGATGCTTGTGTTTTTATTTCCAGACCTTAGCAAAGTGCTTCACCCATAGTAGGTGCTTAATAAATGCCTTAATAAATAAATATTTTTTTGTTTATTTGTTGTTTTATTATGTGATGATCTAGGAAAGACAAGTCAATAAGCATTTATTGATCCAGAAATAGTGCTAAAGTCTATTGCTACAAAAAAAAAGACAAAAAAACACAGTTCCTGACTTTAATGACTCTACATGCTATACAATATCTTCTTTTCTTCATTTATTTGAATTCCTTATGCCTTATTATTAAAAATCATTTTTATTGAAGTACTATTGCAACAGAAAAAAAAACCCTAGGTTCACAAAAAATTATTTCCATATGTCTGTCAAATCCATTTCTCCCTAAAATTTATGTTTGGTTGCAATTTCCTTCTTATTTTTCTTTCTATTAGATTTGTCAAGTTTTGATAGAAGAATATTAAGGTCTCTTACTATTAATGCCTTATTATGTAGGGGCTTTTTTCTTTTGCATTTCAGTTGATTTTCCTTAAAGGGCTTACTTAGGTGCCAAGGCATTTTATGTGTGTGTGTGTGTGTGTGTGTGTGTGTGTGTGTGTGTGTGTGTGACTATTTAAACCCAAAGACTTATTCCTCCCCTCTTTTTTATTTTGACTTCTGCCTTATCCAAAATCATGATTGCATTTTTTGGAATTTGGTTTTCTTTTTTTGGGGATTCATCTGCAGTATAAAAAATTTTATTCTAGCCTTTCACTTTAAGTTTTTATGTATCTCTAAGTTTTACATATGTTTTTAAGATATAATATCATTAAAGATTATTAAAGATCCATTCTACAACTCTTTTTTAATGTCAGTTCAATCAATTTATATCTAAAGTTATAATTATTAAATTGTATTTTCCCTTCTATCACTTCCTGTCATTGTTTTCCTGTGCTTGTTTTCACCAGCACAAAGTGCATTGTTGTTTATTTTATTAGTTTCAATTCCATCCGAGATGTTGAATAAAAACATATATAAACACTTCATCCTTTCCCAGACAAAAAGCCAACTAATCTTTAAAAATTTCTTTGCCTTTCTTCTGTTTTCAGGTAGATATTTGGTTTAGGAATTATCATCTCCCCATATCCACACTTGCTAGTTAGTTTGTTCTTATAGTGCCTAAATTCAAAGGATAAAAATCCCCTCCTTACCCCCTCCACCCTCAAAATCTTCCTCAAGAATGCCCACGTCTTCCACCCAGCTAAGCGCCTAGTACATAGTAAGTGTTTAACAAATACCAGTTGCCTAGTTGACTCAATTCCTAGCTACGACTCCTCGATATTCCTAATATAAAGTGATACTTCAAAGAAGCAACAACCTTTCTTTTCCTTGGTATATGAAAAATATAAGCCATATTTTTAAAATTTGTTGCTTTACAATACGATTTACCCGTTATACTTGACACTCATTTTGCAAATTACAAGGCTCTGACTCCTTTTTGCCAGAATGTTCGGAAGTTTTCACTTGCATTAATAAATCCTCTTTTCTCATTAAGGAATACACCATTGCTATGACAGAAAAATTTGTAGACTGTAAATTACAGGTGCTTAACACAGTCACAGATTCAGCTTGGCATATCTCATACATAAATTCAGTCTTTTCTTTTCAATCCGAGACTGTTTAGGCAATACTTCATAGCTTTAATCCATGGGAATTCTACATCCTTTCTAATGAGGTTGAAAATGATTTTCTGCTGTCACTTGAACCCCCCAAACTAATTGCTGGTTCCTCTAGATTCCCTGACCTTTTTTTTTTCTTTTAGAGTTTCCTTCCCATATTAAATTTTCTAAGATGCTTATCTTTTTGATCTCTAGCCTTGACCCTGGTTTCTAAAAATTGCCACACTTCTGGTTGCTTACTCAAGCTGATACTCTTGTTTCATATCAGCCCTTCTCACCTGGAGAACTTCTTCAGAATCAAAATCACATCTCCTACCCACCCCCAATCAACTTCTCTCCTACAGGCCATTTCCCTTTGTCAGTGTTTGTATCCTCCCTATCCTGTTTCCGTCAATCAACTCTTGGCCCATCATAAAATTATCACTCACATTTACAGTAATGTGCATAATAACTTTTTTGTCCATTGTCAGGAAGGGAAACAATTATAGTCACTCTGTGGCTTACAAATAGGTTATGTTTCCAAAGTTTGTTTATAAGTTGGTGGACAGGAAATTGGAATGCATTTTATCATAAAAACAATCTAGTCTGGTTCCCAGGACAGCCCACAAAAGTCCTTTTGACCCACAGTGAATCATAATATAAAATGCTAGTAGTACTATAGTACTATAGAACTTAATCACAGTTGTTTGTATGAGAAAACATATTCTGAATTTCCATTTACATCACTGGAGCATGGTGCCTCTTGATGCAATGCAAAAAAAAAATGTGAAGGGATTCCCCTGTCCAATAGCCTAAGCTCTCATAAATTCCAAATTTTCAACAGGGTACAACAAATACAAAGAATATTCTGAGGTTGCAGCAGCAGCACAAAAGAATGTCAGAAAGGGAGAAGGCTCCTAAGTGCCCAAGAAATAAAGATCTGGAGGCAATATAGGAGAGAGTTACAGTGACCAGGCTGAATGGGTGAGTGTTTTGAAGGGGTGGATGTGGTAAAGAAGGGGCAACTGCAAGCAAGGTAGATTTATGTCTCTATCATATGCACATAAAAATGAGGATGGAGCTGTTCAACACAAACACTTGGGAAATCAGATTGACTGACTAAATGGTTTTGGCATAAGGCCTCACCTCTGAGTTAAGGTGAAAGATTCTGATGGTGGTATATTTCTTTCTGGACCCTAAAGACTGGAAATTAATTTATTATACCCTCCAAAGCTTTCAAGAACAAGATATCTCTTCCTTTAACATGCTAACTTTATGCCTATATTAAACAAGTGGGGGGAAAGGGGAAGAGGGAAAAAATTCACTTTTGTAAGTTGAATAACTCACATGGACCAGACATCTATTTTGGAACCATATTTTTTCCTGGCAAGAAGTTCTGGAGCTGCATAAGCTGGGCTGCCACACTGGGTACTGAAAGGATCTGAGTAGCCCAAGATGCCTGCATAGTTGCTCAAGCCAAAGTCTGTAAAAATGGGAGGGGAGAAAAGATACAAATATTAGAGAATTGGAAAAATACATTAATCAGCAATAAAATCAAACTTATTTTCCATCAGTTACATCTACTTTTAGGTAACCCTAAGCTGTAACAGTGAACAATAACCAAGTATTGGTGACATAAGCTTACCAGAATTTATAATTTTCTTTCAAAATTATATAGATTTTTTTATCAGACTTCATTATAAAATCCACTGAAAGCTAAAAACATGTTGTAAACCAAATACTTTTACATCAAATACTTTTTTTCATTTCTAAATGAGCTTTCTAGGATCATATGAGACAGCAACATTGTGGGTCTGAATCCTGAAGTTAGGCTAATCATGGTGAACTTCTATAAATCAAGAGCCAAGACCCTGGGGTGGGGGGATGGTGTAGGTGGTGGCAGGGAGGTGGCTGGAGAGCTGGGGTAGAAATGAGGTGACATGATATGAAGATGACCAGAGAGCAGCCAAAAATATACATCTATGTTTATACATATATATGTGTAGTATGGATACATGTATATTTGTGTGTGTGTGTGTGTGTGTATACATGCACCATGCACACATTTGCAACTGAAAGATAGGTTTAGACTATCATCTTACACCATATACTACAATACGCTCCAAATGTACAAACAATCTAAATATATCACCCTAATTCAGCCCTTGATCACTTTTAGACTAGACTACTGCAATAAACTCCTACTTGGTCTCACTCCCAGATGCTAACAAGATTTTCTTTAACTACTAGTCTGACCACATCACTCCCCTACTTAATAAACTCCAAGGGCTCCCTTTTGGGCCTGGGATCAAACCTAACAGTTCCTCTGTTTAGCTTTCAAAGCTCTTAACAGCCTGGCTTCAGACTAACTTTCCGAACTTATTATACGCTACTCTCCTTCCTGTACTCAAGGGGGATATTTAAAAAAAGAAGAAAAGAACATCAATTAAATATTTTAAAAATATACACTGAACAGAAAGAAGTTCAGAAGGGGACACAGATTAGCAA
>JAQQSK010012111.1:0-12002 GCA_028658325.1 Potorous gilbertii
GAAGTGGAGAGGGAGAATTAGAAAGCGGCAAAGGATGGGAATCTGAGGGACAACCTATAAATTGGGGAATGGCTGAACAAGTTATAGTACATAAATATGATGGAATAATTTTGTCCTGAACTCCTCTCAGTGTAATGATGAACCAGTAATCAAGAGGATTAATGATAAAATGAGCTATCCTTCTAACAGAGGGGAAAGATTCAGAATGCAATGATTTTTTTTTAACATAGCCAATGTAAGTTTTTTGTTTTTTATTGACTATACATGTTTGTAATAGGTTTTGTTTTTCTTATGTTCTCAGTTTGGTGGGGAAGAGGTTAAGTGAGGTTAGTGAGAAGGTAGATCTTGGCTGATTTAAAAAAAAACACTTTAAAAAATAAATAAAACAGGCACTAAGTCTGAGTTATGTCAAGATATCTAATGCAACAAGGGAAATGGTAATGCATTGTGACAGCTGCATTTTGAATAAATTGTATATGAATTATATTGCTAAATGTTTTCATGACAAAGCAAAATTTTAAAAAAAGTAAACAAAAAAAAAAAGGAAAATCTACGTATGGAAATTGAAAAAGGTGAATCAAAGTTAAGAAATCTAGGGAGAAAGTCTTTCTGACAAAAATAAACACTTTTCATATGAAGAGTACCAGAAGTTGACGTCCCGTGAACAGGTATAGAAGGGCGTTACTGACAAGTATAATGGAGAATTTGAGCTGGGCCATTGTGAGTTGAGTCTTGAGAAGAACTCTATCTACTTCATGGGATTGTTGTGGAGAAATAATAGTTCAGGCTTTAACTTGCCACCTGAATATAAATCATGATTATGACCGCCATAATGGTGATAAATAGGTCAAAATGGAAGGGAGTTTGAGTTCTCTGTATGCTTGATGTAACATCAATTTTTATTCACTGTTTCAAGGTGAGGAGGTGACTTAACAATGAAGAAATAGTTGAAATGAGCTGATGCACATGAGATCACTGTTTTAGTAGCGGGAATAGCACAGTGCCCTATGATAGTCATTGGAAGAAAAAGATATTTAGTGTTTGTCGTGATCAGATAATAGTTACTGAATATCACAAATATTGGTTATACCTGCTTTTTTTGGGAGGTGGGGGTAGCTGAAAATTGATTCTCTGTAATTCCAATATATTTCTTTCTTATCCCTCTTGTTCTTCTTCCCCTTCTAGGCTTCTTTCCACACAAACTTTATAAAACTCCTTACCCAGTCTAATTCAAGGATTTAGTTTAATAGTTCTGAGAGACAAGATAAACTTTTATACTTGGCATTTTTTATCATTGTTCATCCAGCCATTGTAAAAACAATTATTTTCCATTTATACCATGAATATTTGCATTTATGGTCTCAAATATTATCTCAGCATCCCTATGATATAAATAGGCTATGAATTAAATCCCCTATTTTATATAGAGAGGTATTGAGGCACATTTGTATTATCATTTGTAAATGAGAAGTTAAGTGCTTACATTATGCTAAACATGAATGACTGGGAATTCAAATGCAAGTAAATAGAAAGGCAGTCTCTGCCTTCACAGACTAATGAGGAAAGATAACACACAAAAGGAAGCTAGGCTAGGGGAGCATGATCGAGAAGGTCCTTAGTGTATCTAAGAGAGTAATGAAACATGGCTTCCCTAGGCACCCTCCTTAAATAGAAGTTCTGGAAGTGGAGGACACTTCCATTGTGTGCATTCCAAGCCTCCAGGGAAGCTTCAAGAGAAAAAGCTGGGGCATGGGAGAGGAAATCCTGGGTACAGTCTGGAGAGAAATGTGAGAGAGAATAGAGAGAAACATTTGTATGTTGATATATATGTGTGTATTTTATGTATTAGTTTGTTACTAAATAATTCACTTTACATCTCAAATTTTGATATTTTAATTACAAGTAGAGAGGTGTGTAGTGACTAACTCATGTTTGGCTCTCCTCCTCAAATCTGGTATTACCCACTATTTTATGTTTTACTTCTGCTAAATTGATTGTTTTTTAATATTCCAATGTCATTCTTCTGTTCTTTTGCTCATACTGTTCCCTACATCTTAAATATTTCAATCCTTACTTTCTAACTATGGAATTTCAGTAGTTTTTGACTCTAAGCTGAAATGCCACTTTATCCATGATCCCTTTCTTTTCACATTAGCTATCAAATAACATTTGAATCATACATAGTAGATTCAATATAGATGCTCTCTGGCGCACATATCCTTTGTAAATTTGTAGTATTTATATTTTCTACGTTTTTCTGGGTGGTAAGGTGTACAGAGTTTTTGACGTAGAGTCTGTAATAACTGAATTCGAGTACTATCTCAGACTACTAGCTGAGTGACCCTGAGCACATCACTTTACTTCAATCAACATCAATTTCCCCATCTATCAAATGAGGTTAATGGTACCTACATTACAGGGTAATTTTGAGAATAAAAGGAAATATGTAGAGTACTTAAAATACTATATAAATGTTAGTTATGATGATGATCTATTCCTTTACTAAATTATGAGCATGATGGAGGTAGGGGACATATCATTTAATCTTTGTATCTCCTTAGTGTCTGGCAGCATAGTGCTCTTCAGCTTGTAGGAGTTCAGTCATTACTGAAGTTGATAAATGACAAGATGCAGGGAAATTCAGGTGAATCTTTGTTGAATGGAGTAGGAACAGCATTATTGGAAAGAAAAGAAAAAAGTCTGGAGGCCGTCCAAAAAGATTTAAGTTGGCTTCTATCCTAAAATATAAAATCATGACTCAGTAAAAGGGGTCTGGATCTAAAAGGAGGTCATTAAACATAATAAGAGCTCATTTGGCCCTCAACCAGAAACTAAACATACATTAAGAAAAGAAGAAAAGACAATGCAGAAATTTTATTAAATTATTCCTTTCATAAGTCTTATTAAGTTCCTATGTTGTAAACCCAAAGGGGGAAAACAACAGTGTAAGAGGAGGAAGAGAAACAAAGAGAGAAATGAAGAGAAAGATAGAGAGCAGATAGCAAAACTGCCCATATGAAATACAGATTTTTCTTGAATTTTGGTTTCTGTTCTTGCTAACATCTGCTTTTCCGAGATAAAGTTATATTGGGTTTCCACTCCCTCTTCAGATGGAAGTTGACAGGTATTTATTTTACCCTACATTAAAGTCACTCCCAGATCTTGCCTTTTTTGAGGCCTCTGGAAATCTCTGTGACTCATATATTGTAAAAACTACTACTGAGATTCACAGCATGGGAATGTCAGCCTGGAGAGTTGAAGTGCTTACATGGGCAAGACCAAAGAACATTTTGGAAGACGCTGTGTTACCACATTTCCCCATTCTAAGGTGCTACTTATGCTGCATAATCACTGTTGTAGGTGCAGGTTTAAAGTCAGCACCTTCTTAGTTCAGGTTTAATGTTAAGACAAAATGACGCACCAGTGAGTTACAGAACATTTAACAGAGGAGGAGGTTTGCTTTGTCCTAACCCAGCAAGGATACACAGTAAGGATACCTTGGCACTTAGCAGCTTCCCCTAGTTTCCCATTTGGACATACATCTATCTGGTCATCCATTAGTGTTCAGGATGTAGGGAATCTCTCAAGACTTAAGCAAGTACCAAATCTGAGAGGCACAGAGCTCTCATGGCTTGGGTGTTTTATTGGTCCTAGGTCAGAAAGCTGTGTCAGTGAAAATGGGGCCTTTCAGGTTTTATGGAGGAAGAAGCTTCACCAGGGAAGCCCCTAGGGCAACCGAGGCAAAAAGAGGTTCTAACGTGGGAGTTACATGTGGTGAAGGAGCTGGGTTGGGGTCAGGTAAGCTGCTGCCCTACCACAAACACAATGTCATCAAGGACTTTGGGGGCAAAACTTGATACAGTAGGACTAGAAAAAGATTTGACCCAAGTAAATGTGCCTGGTTCCTTTAGTACTGTTTAAAATATGGGTCAATATATTTTTAGATTACACTTCATTTTTATTTTTATGTAGTTAATTTGTTTTCAACAATCACTTCCATAAGTTTTAAATTTTCTTCCCCCTCCCTCCACAAGATGGCATGCAACCTTATATGGGTTCTGCACATACATTCTTATTAAGCACAGTTTCACATTAGTCATGTTGCATAGAAGAATTAAAACAAATGGGAGAAATATGAGAAAAACCAAAACAAAACATAACAAAAGAGAAAATAGTCTGCTTCATTCTGCATTCTGACTCTTTAATTCTTTTTCTGGATGTGGATAGCATTTTGCAAAGCCAAGTTTGTCAGATATGGTCCTCACATACTGTGGCTCTTACTCTGTATAATGGTCTCCTAGTTCTCCTCATTTCACTCAGCATCAAGTTCATATACTTCTTTTCAGGTTTTTCTGAAGTCCTCCTGTTCGTCATTTCTTATAGCATAATAGTATTACATCATATTCACATATCACAACTTGTTCAGCCATTTCCCATTTGATGGGCCTCCCCTCCATTTCCAGTTTTTGGCCACCACAAAAAGAGCTGCTATAAATATTTTTGTGCATGTTGATCCTTTTCACATTTTTATGATCTCCTTGGGATACAGTCCTAGAAATGATATTGTTGGGTATGCACATTTTTGTAGCCCTTTAGACATAGTTCCAAATTGATCTCCAGAATGGTTGGATCAGCTCACAGCTCCACCAACAATGAATTAGTGTTCCAAACTCTCCCACTTCTCCAACATGTATCATTTTCCTGTTTTGTCAAGTTAGTCAATCTGATAGGTGTTATGTGCTACCTCAGAATTGTTTTGATTCGCATCTCTCTAATCAATACTTATTTAGAGCATTTTATCATATGACTGTGATAGTTTTAATTTCTTCCTCTGAAAACTGCTTGTTCATATCCTTTGACCATTTATCAATTAGGGAATGACTTGTATTGTAAATTTGACTCATTTCTCTATATATTTTAGAAATGAGGCCTCTATCACAAACATGAGTTATAGAGATTCTTTCCCAGTTTTTCTGCTTCCCTCCTGATCTTAGTTGCACCAGCTTTGTCTGTATAAAAACTCATCAATTTAATGTAATCAAAATTATCCATTTTGCATTTCATAATATTCTCTGAGTCTT
Source organism: Potorous gilbertii (assembly GCA_028658325.1). Classification (NCBI taxonomy): domain Eukaryota; kingdom Metazoa; phylum Chordata; class Mammalia; order Diprotodontia; family Potoroidae; genus Potorous; species Potorous gilbertii. The sequence goes on from JAQQSK010012111.1 coordinate 5,082, forward strand.
GTTTGGTCAGAAATTCTTCCATTCTCCATAAATCTTACAGATAAACTATTCTTTACTCCCCTAATTTGTTTATAGCATCAGCCTTTACACCTAGATCTTGTACCCATTTGGACTTTATTCTGGTACACAGTGTCAGGCATTAGTCTATGCCCAGTTTCCACCACACTACTTTCTAGTTTTTCCAGCAGATTTTGTCAAACAACCTCACTTCATTTTTAAATGATTAACAAATCTCTTCTCATCAAGGTTCATGGATTTAGTAGATAATATCATAGAATTATAGACTATACAGTAGAAGGAACCCTAAAGGTCATGTATACAAGGGGTGTTGGGGTGTAGGGTATGTTCAGGGAGGACCAGTACCTTTGATGTGATGTGATGGCTGCCAAGCCCTTTTTGGGGCTCTCTCCACCTTTGGTGTCCACCTATTCCACCTAACTCTCATCTGGGGCACAGCAGCCACACCCCGGTGAACTATTTCGGCAGATGGGCCAAACCAGGTTTAGGGTAACCTAGGGTTCTCAAATCCATTGTTGAGTTATGGGAGATGTCTACCCCAACCATGTGAAGACTTGCTGTGGTGGAATGGGCAGATGAGAACAATTTGTTTGAATGGCCATGAAAGCAGATGAAGCAGGAGATGTGGAGCATTTAGAGCTTGGTAAGACACTAAAGACACCAAAGTCATCCACTCTATCCTGAGCCATCACCAGCCATCTTGACTCCATCCTGCCACTGGACTATGATGACTTTGGAGGAGAGAGTGAGGCTGACAACTTCATGCAACTCTGCCTCACTTAAATCCAATTTACACATGAATCAAAAGACCTCACTGATACAATTTCACTATTATGCTTTAAAGTCCTGTGACAACAGGCAAGTGATGAAGCATCAGATGCTGATATGCTGGGAGCTGTAGTCACAACCCTGCACACAGGCCATAGGGTCATTTCTCACTGGAAGCAGCAGTGGGACTCGTCAGCCCCCTGGGTGTCTGAGCAGCCTTTTAAGGGTTGCACTGCTCACCTTCCTGTGAGAAAGGGGGCTAGAAAAGGTGCCCTAAACATTATCTGCTTACCCAACCCTGGCCTGATTACCGCATCAGGCAGGGAATCCCATCATGTGGCCAAAACACAAAAAAATATACAAAATGGACAAAAACATCTGCAAATATGATTCCACTCATCACTGGCACATGGAACATGTGCACAATAATAGACAAAATCCAGTAGACCTGAAAGAAGAACTACTCTTGTTGCAAGACAACCCAACAGGTATCATATCCAAATTAGCAGCCCTGAGTGAAACAGTGTTGTCTAATGAAGGCCAGCTTATTGAAGTTGGAGCTGGATACAGCTGGAGTGGGCACAGTGAAGGGGAGCATCATGAAGCTGGCATAGGTTTTGCAATCAGAAATAATCTATTCAGCAAGCTGGTATGCCTGCCAAAAGGAGTGAATGACAGGGTCATGACAATGCAATTACCACTCACAGAAAAACATCATGCCACCCTCATCAGTGCCTATGCTCCCACCATGACAAGCCCTGATGAACTTAAAGAAAATTTTATGAAGACCTAGAGACCCTTATCATCAATGTGGGAAAAGAGGACAAGCATATAATTCTGGGAGACTTTAATGCTAGCATAGGCTCAGACTACCTGGCAAGGAGTCCAAGGGAGGAAGGGAGTTGGAAACAGGAACAGCAATGGTCATTTACTGCTGAAGATTTGTGCATCGCATGACCTTCTCATCACCAACATTATCTTCCGTTTACCTAAATGCAATAAAACTTCGTGGATGCACCCTTGCAGCAAACATTGGCATTTAATAGATTACGTGATTGTAAGGAGAAGAAACAGACAAGATGTGAGAGTGACAAAGGCAATGTGTGGTGCAGAGTGCTGGATTGATCATAGACTTATCTTTTTCAAGCTAAATGTTCACATTCATCAAAAGAGCTGCCCCCAAGACAAAATGACTACCAGAAGAATTAATGGCAACAAATTAGAGTTCGTCTCTGAGCATGAAGTTTGTTGCTAACTTGGAGGGAAAATTGAGCCAACACACAGTTGGCAACTGGAGCAGAAAAGGAATGGGCAACTTTCAGAGATTTGGTGTACAGCACTGCACTTGCTCATCTGGGTCAGCACACTCCCAAACACCAAGACTGGTTTGATGAAAATGATGGGAAAATTCAGAAGCTGCTAAATGAAAAACAAGAACTCCACAGGATTTACCAGCAGGATAGTTCATCCACCTCTAAGAAGGCAGCATTTAATTCCATCAAAAGCAAAGTACAAGCAAAGCTTAAAGAGATGCAGGATTCCTTGCTCAGTAAGAAGGCAGATGAAAATCAGTTTTATGCTGATAGTAGCAATCAAAAGTGCTTTTATGATTCCCTGAAAGCTATTTATGGACCAGAAATCTATGGTGCATCACAACTACTCAGTGCTGATGGAGCCACATTGATTAGTGATAAGAACATGATCCTAGAGAGATGGACTGAACACTTCTATAGTGTTCTCAACAGACCATCATCAATCAATGCTGAGGCCATTGACTGTTTACCTCAGGTTGAAGTCAGTCCCTCCTTAGCTGAACTTTCAACTGAAGAAGAGGTTTTGAGAGTCATAAGGCTCTTTTCATGTGGCAAAACCACCTGATGCTGATTCTATTCTAACTGAGATTTACAAGGTAGGGGAACCATTGCTTATACAAAAGCTGACTGAAATTTTCCAGGCTATATGCCTCTATTTTCCATATTTTAAAAGGTAAAGTGAATAGATTGTCTTGTGCCAATCACAGACAGATCTCTCTCTTAGTCATTGCTGTCAGAATTCTTGCTGGAGTCCTCCTTAATAGGCTGATCCTTCACCTGGAAGATGGTCATATACCTGATAGCCAGTGTGGCTTCAGAAAGGGCCAAGCAACATTTGGTATGGTGTTTGCTGCCAGACAACTCCAGGAGAAATGCCAGGAGCAGAACAGAGGTCTGTACACAACATTTGTAGATCTGACCAGGGCCTTTGACACTGTTAATCATGGGGGCTTATGGAAAACTATGTCAAAATTTGGTTGCCTGGTGAAGTTCATCAATATTATATGTCAATTTCATGATGACATGCTTGCTCGGGTTCTGGATAATGGACAGTACTCTTGTTCCTTTCCAGTCACTAGTGAAGTGAAACAGGGCTGTGTGCTTGCTCCCATCCTTTTTAGCATGGTATTTTCAGCCATGTTGACAAATGCTTTCAATGAGGATGAACATGGCATCAAGGTCAACTACTGTACTGATGGCAACTTTTTCAGTTTGTAAAGGCTACAAGTCAAGACCAAGGTGGGGACAGTGTTGGTACATGATTTTCTGTTAGCAGATGATTGTGCATTCAATGCAGCCTCTCAAGCTGACATGCAATAAAGTATGGATCAGTTCTCTGCTTCCTACACTAATTTTGGCCTAATAATTAACACTAAGAAAACCCATGTGCTCCATCAACCACTACCACACCATCCCTATAGTTACAACAAATGGAGAAATTTTGAATACTGTGGATAAGTTCATTTACCTTAGTAGTATACTTTTCAGGGATGTACACATTGACAATGAGGTTGATGTACATATTGCCAAGAGCTAGTTCAGTGTTTAGGACTCTCCAGAGAAAAATTTGGGAGAGAAAAGAGTATTAGACTGACTACCAAACTGAAAATCTACAGAGCTGTTGTGCTGACCTCATTGTTATATGCTTGTGAAACATGGACAGTCTACCAGTGCCATTCCAGGAAACTGAATCACTTCCATTCTGAGAATCATCTGGCAGGATAAGGTACCAGACACTGAAGTCCTTGCTTGAGCTGAACTGCCTAGTGTTCAAACTGTGCTTCAGAGAGCACAACTCCAATGAGCTGGCCACATAGTTCGAATGCAAAATGTATACTTGCCAAAAAGATTATTTCATGAAGAACTCACATGGGGCAGGCAATCACATGGTGACCAGAAGAAGTAATACAAGGATAGTCCCAAGGTCTCTCTCTAGAACTTTGGATGTGACTGTGCAATATAGAAGATGCTGGCACAGGACCATTTAGCATGGCATGACCTCATCAGAAAGAGTGCTGTGCTCTTTGAGCAAAGCAAACTTGAGACAGCACAAAGTAAATGTAGGATGTGCAAATTTGGGATATCCACCTCACATATTCACACCAACTATCTGTGCCCAACCCGTGGTAGAGCATTCCGAGCTTGTATTTTTCTGATCAGCCACAGTCAGACGCACTGAAATTTCACTTTATCATGTTGATGTCATTTTGGTCCTCTTTGAAGACAAAGGACAATAACCAGCAAGGGGTGTTAAATTCAAATAGACAAACTGGAATACTGAACCATGCATAAAGATCCCTGTGGACTGTATTATTTACTTAGAAAATGTTTAATTGTGCTTTTATTTATTTTGTTAAATATTTCCCAGTTACGTTTTAATTTGATTCAGGGTACTTTGGGCAGTGTTACTTTCAGAAAAAACTAAAGCAGGGAGGCATTAAATTAGTTACTCGAGGCCCCAAAGGTAATCAGAGTGGGGAATTTAACCTCAGGTCCTTTGATACCTAAACCAGAGCTTTCCCCACTGTAACACACCTTCCCTATGTATCCCTTTTATGAAGAATGCTCTGTATTTAAAATTGGCCCCTTGCTAGTGTCAAGCAAAATTAATATTACAAGATAAAAAAATCGTTTCATCTATTTACTTGCTTTCTCTTCCTCTCCACACCTCATTAGTTTTATTTTCTAAATTATTAGATTGATGTGGGAGGAAGAATAGTATAATGGAAGAAACATTTTGTAGCATTTTTGAGTGCTTTGGAGGTAAGGATTGGTTGGAAATGCTGGCTAGAACATAGGAATTTGGGGTTATGCCATAAAAATGTGTTATATAGGAGAAAGAACATTGGATTTAGAATAAGAGGACCTAGGTTCAATTTTTCTGCTGTTTTCTTACTTAAATGACTATGGCTACAAGTTGCTTAATCTTTCTAGGCTTCAGTTTCACTGTGTGTTAAATGAGGGTATCAATAGTTGACTTAAGATCTAGATCACTTCGGGAGCCAGGATGGCACAGTAAGCAGTAAATTGCTGTAACTCTCCCACATTCACCTCCAAACAGTCATAAATACACCCTCAAACAAATCTTGGAACAGCAGATCCAGCAATGAGATGGGGTGAAACACTCTCTTAAGCCAAAAAACTTGGAAGCTGCACAAGAAAGGTCCATCTTACTTGGAAATAAAAGGAGTGCATTACAGGACAGGATGCATCTGAGAAAACCAGCAGCAAACCCTACCTCAGCAAACCAGGCATCCTTTAGCAAGATGAGAAAGTAGGCCAGACCTACCCATGCTTCAGCACAAACCTGGCCAAACAGGCATTCTCCAGTGGTCAAACCTCCATGTGCTTCAGGAAAACACAGAAACACCCTAGAGAGCCTCAACACATGCCAGACACCACCACTAGGATCCTGGCTCAGCATCATTTAAGCTGCCAGACTCCTCCTCCAGCACTACCAGATACTCTCCCACTCCATCCCCTCAACATAGCCCTAGACAGGAAGATCCCCTGGGGGCCAGAGGGCAACATCAGTGAAACACCAGGTAAACAACCAGGGATTATAGGCACTTGCACAAGAAGCCAGAGACAGTGCCCCTTCTACCCTGGGTAGAGATTTCAAATTTAAAAGAAAAAACAAAGCCTCTCCCCAAAAAAATGATGAGCAAAAAACAACAAAAAAATAATCTGACTAGACTTAATTATGGTGACAAGGAAAACCAAGAAACAAACTCAAAAGAGCATAATAATAGCAAAACACCAAAGGAAAACAGAAAGTGGTTTCAAGTCAAGGAAGAACTCATGGAAGAGCTCAAAAAGAACTTAAGAATTATGTGAGAGGTAGAAGATAAAATGGGAAAAGAAATGAGAGCGATACAAGAGAACGATGGGGAAGAAGTCAACAGCTTGGGAAACTGCTTAAAAAGTAGAATTGGCAAAAATGGAAGAGAAAACACAAAAATCCATTGAAGAAAACAATTCCTTAAAGAGTACAATTGGCCTAATGGAAAATAAAGTACAAAAGCTAATTAATGGAGATGACACTCAAAAGTTAAAATTGGGCAAGTGGAAGCTAATGCCTCTATGAGACTTCAAGAATCAAAATAAATTCAAAAGAATAAAAAGAGAAGAGAATATAAAATACCTCACTGGAAAGACAACTGACCTGGAAAATAGATCCAAGAGAGACAATGTCATAATCATTGGACTACCTGAAAACCATAATCAAAATGACGATCTGGTTAGCATCTTTCAAGAAATTATAAAAAACAAAACAAATCAAAAAATTGCCCTGATTTCCTGGAACTAGAGGACAAAGTAGGCATTGAAAGAATCCACTGATCACCTTAGGAAAGAAATTCTGAAATACAGATTTCAGAACTATCAGGTCAAAAAAAAATATTACAAGTGGCCAGAAAGAAACAATTCAAATATCAAGGAGTTGTAAGGATTACACAGGTGTTGGTAGCTGCAACATTAAAGAATCAGAGGTAAGGAAGATGATATTTAGAAGGCAAAAGCCCTAGGATTCTACCAAGAATCACATATATATATATATACACATAGAGAGAGAGAGAGAGAGAGAGAGAGAGAGAGAGAGAGAGAGACAGAAGGTATGGGTATATGGTGAATTTGATGAAGGGACATAAAAAAATAAGGGATTATAAAAAGGAGTACAATGGGTACAGAAGGAAGAGGGAGGTAGAATGAAGTAAATTATTTTATGTGAGGTAGAATGAAGTAAATTATTTTATGTGAACAGGCATGGTGATGAAGATTGCTTGAACTTTACTGTCATCAGTATTGGCTCAAAGAGGGAATC
>JAQQSK010012112.1:0-12001 GCA_028658325.1 Potorous gilbertii
TGAGGCTGGTGACCTGCACAGCCCTCCCTCACTCAAAACAAAGTCAAGAGCAAGTCATGTCATCATTTCTCTGATGGCCTGGTCTTCTTTGGCAATGAAGGATGAACACACACACACACACACACACACACAAATCTTCCACACACCTGCCAAATTCATATCCCTAAAACACCAGTCTGAGTATATTGTCCCCCTTTTCCAGGGGCTCCCTCTTGTCAAACTCTTGCTTGAAATGAAAGCCTTTCTTTTTTTGTTTGTTTTTTTTGGGTTTTTTTGGAGGAGATAGGCAGGGAACATGAAGTGACTTCCCCAAGACCACACAACTAGCACGTGTCAAGTGTCTAAGCCTGAGCCCTGTCTTTATAATCAAGGCTATTTCTCTTTCCATGCTTAGTGCCCAGTCTTCCCTTTCACATCCTCCTATGTTCCCTTTCAGCATTTCAGCCATAACTTACTTTCTGTTCCTCCTATGAAGCATCCTGTTGCAGGCTGCCTCAGATGAATTCCCTCATCCCCACTGCCTCAGAGCTCCTGGATCCCTTCAGAGTCAGGACCTCCATGACACAAGGCCCACTCTGATTCTACCCGAGTGGCTAGTGTCTTTCCAAGCCCCTCCTGCTAAAATTGCTCTGAATTACCTTGCACATGTAACATGTACATTCTTCCTCATTGCCTCAAGGTCACGCAGACTGTGTTTCCCCTCAAGGTTTGTTGTGTTTATTTTTTACTGCTCTCAGCCCAAGCCCTACTAGGTGTGCTTCCCCCATTACTAAGACACTGATGACTAGTACACCATCCATTTAACATCTAACATTGATTAACTTTTTCAAAAGGATATTGACTTCAAAGACACAACCAGAACAAACTGGCAAACAACAAAAACATTCTCCCCTTCCCAACACTTCTGGGGTAAACTCTGGGGTAAACTTTTTCAAAAGGATATTGACTTCAAAGACACAACCAGAACAAACTTGCAAACAACAAAAACATTCTCCCCTTCCCAACACTTCTGGGGTAAACTCTCCCTTCAGCCTGTAGGGGAGTAATCCAAAACCTTAGCTCAGTTCCTACACAGCACTGGTCCCTCCAAAGTTCATGTCCAGATATGGCATGATTGCTTGATGAGTCTGTGTCTCAGCTAACTGTGAAGTAGAGTACCAAAGATCATTCACAAAGGCCACTCTTTGCTCTTCAGATCATCAATTCCATGCTTACTGCAAACCTGAATTTAGGAATGACAGGAGACAGAGCAGCCCTCCAGATCTTTTGAGCTCACAAAGTTGTAGGCTTCGTTCACATCTTTCTCACTGAACTCCCACACAGAATTAAAACAATGAACCCTTGAATGTATAGGTAGCCAACCAGAGAGCCCTAGCTTCAATGCCAGTCATAGAATATACTCTATTATTTCTGAGACACTTCCCTCTCAAGTCATCACAATTTTCCCAGACCCAACTCCTTAGGGCTCTCCGTGGAGAGAACCCATCTTAGCAAGCTGATGGGGGTTGCAAATGCACCTGATACTATCATCTATATATTTTATAATTATTTGTGTACACCTGGTTTAAACATAAACTTCTTGAGGTGGGAACTATTTTCATCTCATCTTTAGTTCTATACCACCTAACACAGTACTTGCCATACTTGGCTGTTTAGTTGTTTTTGAGTCATGTCCAATTCTTTGTGACCCCATTTGGAGTTTCCTTGCAGAGACACTGTAGTGGTTTGCCATTTCCTTCTCCAGATCATTTTAAAAATGAGGAACTGAGGCAAACAGGGTGAAGTAACTTGCTCAGGGTCACACAGCTAGTAAGTGTCCAAGGACAGATTTGAACTCATGAAGATGAGTCTTCCTGATTCCAAGCCCAATGCTTTTTCCACTGCACCACCTAGCTGCCCTACTTGGCATGCAGAAGGGGTTTAATAAATGCTTGGTGAATGAATGAATAAATGTCCCTCATCCCAGAATTTGTTTAATTTTATGAAAATTGCAGATAAGTAGTGAATTAAAATTTTTTAATGTTGAACTGCTTTATAAAATAATGAATGCAAATTTAAGATGAGTTTTCTAGCCTTTATTCCCACAAAACTGTTTACATCCCTGGAGTAGGAAAATTTTCATATAAAACTATCTAAATTGCATATTCACAGTCTTTTTCAGTTCTTATATACCTTAATTTTTAGTAAGCCTTCCCAATATTCAACATTTGTTGTTGTTCAGTCACATCCAACTCTTTGGGGCTTTCTTAGCAAAGACACTGGAGTGCTTTACCATTCCCTTCTCCAGCTCATTTTACAGATGAGGAACTGAGGCAAACAGGGTTAAGTGACTTGCTAGTTAAATGTCTGAGGCCAGATTGGAACTCAGGAAGATTAATCTTCCCAACTCCAGGCTGGGTACTCTATCCACTGTGCCACTTAACTGCCCTTATGTTAAATGTGAGAGGAAATAAATTCTAGGGTTCACCATGCAATATCTATGTGTTGGTCCTTCATTGCCAAAGAAGATCATGCCATTAGAGAAATGATGACATGACTTTTACTTGATTTTGTTTTGAGTGAGAAAGGGCTATGCAGGTCACCAGCTTCACTTCTCCTCCAGAGCCATCTGAATCCAGTGACCAGATATTCATCAGGATGACTGGAGATGACCCAGGATGAGGAAATTGGGGTTAAGTGACTTACCAAGGTCACACAGCTAGTGTCAAGTGTCTGAGGTGAGATTTGAACTCAGGTCCTCCTGACTCCTGCACTGGTTCTCTATCCACTGCACCACCTAGCTGCCCCTCACCATGCAATATGAAATAAAGCAATGAATAGGGTAATATAACTATTTACCAAATTTCCCTTTACCCATCAGATGAGCTCCTCACATCTTCCAGGGGAATGTACACTGGAGAGAAGGAACCACTGAACTACTGTTGAGGTCTGAGGGGTGCTGGGGAACCCTAAAATACTGACATGCCAGGTCTTGCTTGAATGAATTCGACTCAAACCTTCTTAAAGCCAAAGAAATACAAAGTTTATTAAAGGTTCACCATACTGGGTGGACTCTTAAGGAACCTAAGCATTTGTAAAGCTTGTATAAACAAGCAGGCCAAATATAATCTCAGCTAACAAAGTCTGAGCTGGATTGACTCAGCTCCTTCATGGAGGCAAGATGGAATTTAAATACAGAAAAAGACTGTAGGAAGGATCTGGGGTGGTCTGGTAGTCTAGGGTGATGGGAGAAGGGGTTAGGGAGGGTCTTGAGGAGAAGTCCAAGGAAGACCTCAATGGGAGTGGGGTAACTGATCAAAGGTTGGAAACAGCTGGAGGCTATCAGGAGCTATCAGACGATGGAGGGTTTGGGGGGGAAGCAGGGTGGGCAATCCAGAGGTACTGGAAAATGGAAGGCCAGGCTAGGCCAAGGGCAACAGAATTGAGTATGAAAGGCCAGATTAAGTGGAAGATTCTGGGGGAATTCAGGGAGGTTCCCAGAGTCTGAACCACATCACTACCATTCAAGCCTTGCTCTCCAGAGTTAACTTGCTTCTGTTCTCTAGGTGTCTTATTTACATGCGATCTCTCCATAGGTAAACGCCGAGGACCAGCTGGGCCCTGCCTCTTACTTTTATTGTCTCTCTTTCCCAACTCTTCCTCCTAAACATAACAAAGAACCACACAATTAATTTTTTTTTAAAAAAAGCTCCAACAGTTTCAGAAATTTTAGGTCTATAGTTGGTCACTATGTGTCTGCTTAACCAGGGTTTTATTCTGAAACAGGGTGTCGTCACACCAACCTTCAGTGAACCTGATCTTCTATCTCAACTTGGTGGTAGTGGTTAAAAGTGTAAGAGGCGATAGCTTTGATACTGGGCCTTGTGGTTCTGGAGGAAGTGGGGACATAAAAGTCACTAGTAACCACTACTCCCAGAAAGCAGCTAAATGATGTAATGGATAGAGGGCTGGCTTCAGAGTCAGGAAGACCTAAGTCTAAATCCTGCTTCAACCACTTGATAGCTGGGTTGTTGTTCAGTCATTTTTTTCAGTTGCATCTGACTCTTCATGACCCCTTTTGAAGTGCTCCAAAATTGACAAAGCCATTTCCCCCAAAACACCATCCTTCTAAGGTTCACAACCTGAGAGTCATCCTGGACTCTTGCCTCTCTCTCACATACACCTGTGTCTCTCATGTCTCTCCCACCTGTGTTTTTAGCTCCCCTCACCACCTCCCCCCTAGCTGGACCCTCCATTATCTCTCAATTTGACTATTTATTGGCATCACTGCTTTCAATCTCTCCCCTTTCTAATCAATTCTCTACAAAGATATCAGTTTGATATTCCTAAAAACACAGGTCTATCAAAAAAATCTTTAGCAGTTACTTATAACTTTTAAGACATGTAAAACTGAGACTTTTGTCCTTTGAAGCACAATCCAGGTACTACATCTTACACAAGACCACCCCATCCCCAGTCGTCTGTGCCCCTTACCCCCTTGAAATTATTTTGTATTACTACTTTATATTTACTTCTCTAACAGTGATATTACAAGTGGTTATTCACATCTACTATAGGCCAGCACTGTGCTAAGTGTTGGGGACACAAATGTAACACAGAGCTCTAGTCTACTTGCATTAGATTGGCCTTAGCGATGGAGAATGATTATTGGATGTCCCCCGTCTAGGCTCCAGTAATCATTTTCCACTAATGAGGAATGTAATTGGCAGGTCATTCAGTTCACATAGGTAATGTTGGGGACTTTGTCAGTTTACGCTCCTAGAGAGTCCAAGAAGGATCTCTCCCAAAACAGACTGGCCAGACCAGAGAGCAAAGAATTTGAGAGATCAACTGAAAAGAAAATAGTAGGTTTATTCCATGTTAGGTAAGGAATCTATATACAGAATAGAAAGTCATGACTGAGGTGGGGGGAAGAGGGGGTGGCACAGTGTATAGAGCACAGACCCTGGAGTCAGGAGGACCTGAGATCAAATTTAATCTCAGATCCTTCCTAGCTACGTGATCCTGGGCAAATCAACCAACTCCAATTGCTACCCCCACTCCAAAAAAAAGAAAGTGATGCCCCACACCAAGGATTAGTCTTGTTCCAAGTAGAGCTTGGGCTCCATCTTCCAACTTTATCTACAAAGATTACACAGCCAATCAACAGCATTCTGGGCAATTTGGCATCAAATAACACCTTTCCCCAGAGTAGTAGAAGCAGAGGCAATCAACCTGAGGGAAAAGGAGGGGAATATTTTGAATGCATCTAACAGACTTTGTTACCAAGAAGAAAATACAATTCTTGTTCCATGGCAGGGAGGAAAAGAAAGTGATCATATATCTTGTTTTTCTAATTTTGGAAACATTTTTATTTAAAGTTTTGAGTTTTTAAGTCTATCTCTCCTTTTCCCCCACCTCCAAGACAGTAAACAATCAGATATAGGTTATATATGTGCAATTATGTAGAACATTTCCATATTAATCATTTTGTACAACAAGACTCAAAAAAAGAAGAAAAATGAAAGGAAGGGAGAAAAGAAGGAAGGAAAGAAGACAAGAAAAGAAAGAAAGAAAAAGAAAGAAAGAAAGAAGGAAAATGAAGAAAGCATGCTTCAGTCTATATTCAAACAATATCAGTTATTTCTGTTGAGGTAGATAGTATGCTTCATCCTTAGTCCTTTGAGATTGCTTTAGATTATTGTATTGCTCAAAACAGCTAAGGTATTCACAATTCTTTGTTGAATAATATTGTTGTTACTGTGTATAACTTTCTCCTGTTTCTGTCCATTTCACTATGCATCAGTTCATGTAAGTCTTCCCAGGTTTTTCTGAAATCATCCTTCTTTTAATTTCTTATGGCACAATAATATTCCATCACAATCATGTACCGCAGCTTGTTTAGTCATTCCCCAGTTGATAGGCATCCCTTCAATTTCCAATTTTTAGTCACCCCAAAAAAGCTGCAATAAATATACTAAATATCTTTATTGTTAAAGAAGTTTATTTGATTCAAGATTCAGGGGTGAGATGAACTTTAAGAGGAGGTTGCAGGTAGCAATGAGCTGCAACTGTTGACTCTTATTGGCTAGAGATTGTTAAATTTTCATGGTAAGCATTCATACCTCAGAAATTAGCAAATATACAACTCAGGGTTTAATTTAGTGTTTTGATAACTAGATATTAAGAAAGTGATGGAGAAAATGTTGATAATGCAAATTAAATTTAAATGTGTGTCCCAGGAATGCTATTTTTTCCCCTAGTGAACCTGTTACACATTTATCAGCACACCACTGGTTTAGGGTAACCCGAAGATGTGTTCCATTACATGGAAAGGCTGCTACGTGGACAAAGATGAGGGAAACCCCAGAACCTAAAGGGGTTATAATGTGCCAGCATCAGAGCAATGATGTAATAAAGGGTTATTCTTTATCTGAGGGATAGTCCCAACCCCTAGTAAGATTAAAGCTCCTTTTCCTTTGAAGGGAAGGGAAAAACCTATTAGTACTTAAACTAATTTACTGAAAGATCTGGCTCAGGCCAAGGAAACTAAGGCTTTCCAGAATGGTGGGGAGGACCCTCCAAAAAGCTATAATTAGAAATCTGGCATTTGACAAGGAACTGAAGATCAGGGGAATTCAAGAGCTCTGGGTACGCATATGCCAGATCTAAAGAAAATGACCCCCTAGTACTATCTAAAACTGTGGTGCAGATTCACCAATCCAAAGTCAGGATAGATTCGTCTTATGTTCAGAACAACTGGAGCCTTAGTGTCGAATTGTAATTAAATGCAAGACACACAGTTCTACTTGCAGATTTTTCACTAGCTAACTTTGTGACTTTGTAATATTTTACCTCTTCAGGATATAACTATCATATTTATCTTAAAAGGCAATTGTGATGATCAGATGAAATAAAAGGTGACATGCATGCGATATTTGAAGAGTTATAACATGCTTTACATACACCAATCTCATCTGATCCTTATAACCTACTGAGGTAAGTGTTGGCATTATTTTCATCATTTTACAGATGAGGAAATTGAAGGTTAGAAAAGACTTGCCCTTGGCCACACAAATGGCAAGAGTTTTAGAAATAGGATTTGAATCCAGTTCTCTCCAGACTCTATACCAAATAGTCAAAAATAATGTATATAAAGTGTTTTGTAAACCCTATGGGGCTTTATAAATATGAACTCCCTATTCTCATTCTTCCCCTCTTATATCATAAATAGTTCAGATAAGAACAGGGAATGAGCTTTTATTAAGTTCCTATTATGCACCAAGTACTTTATAAATATTATCTCATGTGATCCTCACAGCAGCCCTGGTAGATGCTACTATTGTCCCCATTTACATTTTGCAGTTGAAGATACTGAGGCAGAATGGTTAAATGACTTGTCCACTGTCACACAGCTAGTAAGTTTCTGAGGTTGGATTTAAACTTAGGTCTTCTTGACTCCAGACTGAACACTCTATCTACTATTCCACTTCATTGCCTCTAGAAAGGTCCTAAAACAATTCATTATTTTTATATCATTCCTTTATGTATTATGATTATATTTTTGAGGAGTCTCAAATAGAAATGACCAGAGGATAATTCTTTTATATTTTTATACTCTCCAGACTATTACACAACTGAATAAAGGGACCTGCTTTTTGTAATTGAATATGAGCATCAGGATGCAATCTCGTCTTCTGTAGACTCATTCAAAACATCTTTGAGACAACCCCAGTAGCAAGCAAGGCAAGGATGACTTGCACTGGGTCCTGTTTCCACAAGGTATTAATTTCTTCTGCTAAGTATATTTTGAATGCTTTTCATTTTATGTTGTTTATGTTATTCAGCCATTTTCAGTCATGTCTGATTCTCCGTGACCCCTTTTGGGGTTTTCTTGGCAAAGATACTGGAATGATTTGCCATTTCCTTCTCTAGTTCATTTTACAGATGAGGAAACTGAGGCAAACCAGGTTAAGTGACTTACCCAGGGTCACACAACTAGTAAATGTCTAAGGCCAGATTTGAACTCAGGTCTTCCTGGCTCCAAGACTTGGCACTCCATCCACTGTGCCACCTATCTACTGTAAACTTTTCATGCCATGGAATTTGGAGATTGTAAGGATCTGGCATGATGACATTTGCTGCTCTTAATTTTTTAATTATCTGAATGTGGACAATATTACTATTTTTATTTTAGTTATTATTTTCATACAGTAGGATGGGAACAATAAAACATCACAGGGCAGGATCTATGGGTTAACTGGGAATTTCTTGACTAAGTGATATGCTTTGAAAGAATGTGCTATGGATGTGATCTACAAATTATCTAAGAAACAGAATTGATCCCTCATGGAGAAGTCAAGAGCTTTTTGGAAGTGGGAAAGAAGAGTAAAATTGTAAAGGAGAAAAGATTCCACAAATACTGTTTCTGTGGAGCATCAAATGAACAAAGGAGAGTGTAGCTGCTGCTCGGAAAGGGGAATCGCTAGACTAAGGTCAGGCACAGCTCAGGAAAATTTAGTGAAATATTCAGTGCTCCGAATCTAGGGAAAGCATAGGCAGCTAGGTGGTTATGGTGGATAAAACATTAGACCTGGAGTCAGGAGGACCTGAGTTTGAATTCTGTCTTAGATGTTTACTAGTTGTGTGGCCCTGAGCAAGTCACTTAATTTCTATCTGGCTCAGTTTCCATATCTGTAAAATAGGGATGCTACTAATAGCACCGACCTCTCAGGATTGCCGTAAGGATAAAATGAGGTGATATTGTGAAGCACTTTGCAAATCTGAAAGTGATCTATAAATGTTTTTGTTGTTATTTAGGCTATTGGTTGTGTCCCACTCTTTGTGACCCTATTTGGGGTTTTCTTCGTAAAGATACTGAAGCAGTTTGCCATTTCCTTCTCCAGCTCATTTTACAGATGAGGAAACTGAGGCAAGCAGGATTCAATGACTTGCCCAGGGTCACACAGCTTGTTAGTATCTGAAGTTAGATTTGAACTCAGGCCCTCCTGACTCCAGGTTGGGTACTCTAGCTGCACTTCTATAAATACTAGCTATCACTATCATCATCTTCATCATTAAAGGAAAGGATAGTCAGAGATTTTCTGTGGGCAGAAGCATTTTCTGAATCAACAGAGGAAAGAAAGTGGCTTGCCTAGAGTTTTGCTTTAAACCTGCTCCAAGTTAATTGATTAGTGTGAGACTGTGTATCTGTAACATTTCTATACCATAAATTGTACTTGGCCATTACTTTTCCCTATATTAAAAGTGATTATGCTCTTTCATGGATGTCACTAGACATCTGGCATTGAACTCAGTAGGTGATAGATACAAAGAGAGAAGTGTAGGAGGGGATGGGGAAGAAAAGGATCCTAAGCCAAGGTTTTGGCTGGAGAAATTCCCTCCTCTTGATACCCCATGTGGTGGTGGGGAAAGTTACCTAGGACAGGCAGTGATGAGGCCTGATGGAAAGAGAACCTTCTGTTTGGGAACTTCTCTGACCTGGGGATGCCCTATTTTTCCACAGAGGTATTCTTCCATTTAAGGAACCCCATATTCCCCTTTGAACAGAAGAGTAAGATTTAGGTTAAGAGTAGGTTAAATAGGTCTATCTTGACGGGAACCCTCAGATGCCCATCTCTAAAAAGAAAAAAGCAAAGGCTAATGGAAAGAATATGACATATTTCCCATTCAAGAAACTTCAAGAAATAGTGTGATGAGCAAGTTTCACTAACCTGGGAACTGAATCTAGCCTAAGCACTAGTCCAAGTTCCTGCAAAAAGTGAAGAAACACCAGAAAAGGCAATCCACCTCTAGGTTAAGTTTGGGGAAATAGGTGTCTGGGGTTATTGTCTTATTGTCCTATGTAGAGTTCGGAGAGATAATCTGACCAAAATATGTCCTCTGGTCTGCATCAGAGAGCTTTGTTACAGTGGAATAGAAATACCATGAGATCCCCATACCATAAGACCTGAAACTCTGACAGAGATCAAACTGCTGGGCTTGAGAATGGCTCCTCAGGTGATTGGTGACTGACTCTCAGTGACTTTCTTTGTTCTGCAAATGTAGCCCATGGTCCTAGAAACTCACATTTCAGGTAAACTTTGGATCAGGATTGCAGAATTGCAACTCACCAATGTTTGAACAACCATACCAGTTCAAAGCACAAGGCATTTAATTAAATCATACAGCAAAATAAATGACAAGGGCTACACCCTCCCATAGGTTACCATGATAGGGAGAGGAAACACATGAGTAGAAAATATTAATGGCAAGAGACCATGTGTGGATAGAACATGGGCATGGGAAATACACATAACCAAGGCGACTTGAACTCCTACCCTGTTGAAACCAATTTTTTTTCTGGTACTGCTGCTGGTCATTCTCTCCACAGAGCTACCAATGTCACCCAGCTAGCATGATGATGCCAAAAATCTACAGGTTGTTATGCTTGGCTTCTGGGATACACTGTTGGGGTCTTCTCCCTTCTTCTTGGTCACCATGGTGGTCTTTCCTTGTCAAGTTACATTCTGCTGCCATTTGTTGATCCTCCTCATCGGGGCTGCTCTTTTGGGGTCCTTTGCTACCCTTACTTCTACCTTTACATTCTCCCTTCTTCATCTCTTCCTCCCATCTTCACTTCCTTCCTTCCTCCACAAAAAAGAGATGGAATGATTTCCTGTTATTATAACTTCAAAAATCTAGTCTTTCATTTATCTTATGTCCCCCTGTCCCAAATAACCTGTTAATATTAACATAATTTTAGGTCAGTGCAATACAATTTGCTCTACTACAGATGTAAGGAACACACAAACTCTATTTCTCTTTGCTGTTGTTCAGTCATTTCTGATTCTTCATGACCCCATTTGGGGATTTTTTGGCACAGACACTGAATTGATTTGTCATTTCCTTCTCCAGCTCATTTTACAGATGAGGAACTGAGGCAAACAGAGTTAAGTGACTTATCCAAGGTCGCACAGGTAGTAAATGTCTAAGGATAGATACAAAATTAGGAAGATGAGTCTTCCTGACTTCATACCCAGGACTCTATCCACTGCACCTAGCTGCTCCTGCCTCTCTATCATTTGCCTACAAGTAAGTAGACCATCGATGAATTTAGAATTGCATAACATGAGTTTAAATTCTGACTGCAACTTGGCCAAGTAATTTCCTCTCCTGTGTCTCAGTTCCCTTATTTGTAAAGTTAGAAGGTGGATCTCCTAGATGGACTAGATGACTCCTTCCACTCCTCCTAAATCCCATGATGATGAACAAGTTCAGATAGGTTAAACACAAGCACACTTTGTAGACATGAAACCTTGTTTTGTCCCATTGGGAGGACAAGAACTCAGAAATCCTCTGGGTCCTGAATACTTCTGTCCAAGTTTCCAGGTCTAGTTCACTTGTAGAGTGGTTAGTTCCATCTCTCACTGACCATCCCAGAAGTCTGCCTTCTCTTTCTAGCCCCACTCCACTTCTTAGTCTGCTCTAGGCCCCCCTTTCTGATTCAGACATCTGATCAGACTCTCCTTCTCATCCCCAGTATCTACCAACCTCAATCAGCTAATGCTCTTTTCTTTCTATTCAGATACAAAAGTGTTCCTTTGATTTGCTGTTCTTTGGCTTTCTTAAGGTAATTTTTCTCTCTTGATAGATCTCAGAAATGTATCTTGATTTGACAAATATTGACTAAGCACTTAGAGCAATGGGCAGGTGTTAGCTATAAGAATCCATCTGGTTCAATTCCTCAATTTTACAGATAAGAAACAGACTCCAACAAGCAAAGGGATTCACTCAAGGTTACACAAGTAGTTAGAGGAGGGAGGGGGTGGAATTGATCTGGTCACCCTTAATCAATTGATTTCTCTCCAGATCAAAGGAAGAAATCACAGAAGTTAAGAGGTCTATAACAGAGACAAAGGTGTTAAGGTCTTAAACAATGCATAAGAAGGATTTGTACAGAGTAACTTCCTTGTGAGGCATTTAGTTCTCAGATCAAAATTAAATTGATGGGATTAAAGGG
>JAQQSK010012113.1:0-12001 GCA_028658325.1 Potorous gilbertii
TTCTTCTCCTCACTGGCTTTTTGAACCTCTTTTGCCAATTGAGTTAGCCTATTTTTCAAAGTGTTATTTTCTTTAGTATTTTTTTGGGTCTCCTTTATCAAGGTATTGACCCGTTTTTCATGCTTTTCTTGCATCTCTCTCATTTCTTTTCCCAGTTTTTCCTCTACCTGTCTAACTTGATTTTCAAAATCCTTTTTGAGCTCTTCCATGGCCTGCGCCCATTGAATATTTATTTTGGATGTTTGGGATAAGGAAACCTTGACTTTTATATCTTTCCCTGATGGTAAGCATTGTTCTTCCTCATCAGAAAGGATGGGAGGAGATATTTGGTCACCAAGAAATTAACCTTCTATGATCTTATTATTTTTCCCTTTTCTGGGCATTTTCTCTGCCAGTTACTTGACTTTTGAGATTCCTTTCCACACTCATCTCACCTCCAGATCTGCCCAGCTAGTGCTTGGGGTCTGAGATTTAAATGCTGCTTCCCAGCCTCAGGGCTTTCAGCGGGGGCTGGGCTGCAATTCAATGTAAGATTAAATTCAGGTGCTCAGGTTGGAGCAGTGTCCCCACACAGGGCTCAGTTCCGTTCAGGGGGGTTTATGTGGAGACCTTCAACAATGGATCCAAGCTCCTGTCTGCTTTGGGAGCCCCTGTGTGCTGCTGCCTCCATTGCTTCCTCCTGAGGGGGCCTGAGTTATGGAGACACCCCACTCCCCTCTTGGCCAGCCAAATGGGCTCTCTCACTGACCTTTGCGCCTGTGGGTGGAGGGAACTGCGTGACTGCTGGAGATTCTATCCCTGAAGCCTACTTGAATCCGCTCCTCTCGGGGCTGTGTGACCAAGGCAGGGCTGGGCTCTAGTCTGGGTCTGGTGCATGATGGACCTTTGGTGTCACTTTTTCTGGTCTCTCTGGAATAGAAATCTCCTCCACTCCATTGTTGTGTGGCTTTTGCTGCTCCAGAATTTGTTGGGAGTTCTTTTTTACAGGTATTTTATAGGCTATGGGTTCAGAGCTAGCGTATGTGTGTCTTTCTGCTCTGCCATCTTGGCTCCTGCCCCCCAAAATGAAATATTTTAAAGATTCACCACATTGACCAAACTCTTAAGGAACCTCAGCATTGGCTAGACTCTTAAGGAATCTGAGCATTTGTATAGTTATTGCAAGCAGGTTAGATTGCATCTGAGCTCCTTTATGGAGGATAAGATGGATATTAAATACAGAAAGACTGCAGGAAGGATCTAAATTTGGTCAAGTAGTCAAGGGTGATTGTATTTCTTAATTTCTACTAAAAATATTAATCATTTCTGCTTTTTATATTAATAATCTAGCTTTCCTAGGCCCTTCTTTTCCCTCCTATTTTTATTTATTCATATTTTCCCCTATATATTTATCTAACTATATATTTATCTATTCTTTCTTTGCCTTGATATTCTTGACCTAATGTTCCTCCAGATGAATGTCATCATTTTTTTCTGCTTCTCTAAAGTCATCCATTAGAAGCTTAACACTAGAACTTTAAATTATAGTGCTGAATAAGGGAGTTGGTGGGGTATGATAATTTTTTATTATATTTACTTCATCTACCCAAGAGAAAGGATAATTCCTCTAATTTTTTAGTTCTTTATATATTCCTACAAAAAGTTGAAATTGTATTAATCTAGGCCCTGTGTTTGTCTCAGTGGGAAAATGGACAGATTTCTTATATATTAAGTAGATATTTTCAATGGAATTTCTCTATTTCTTCCTACTAGGTTTTGTTGGAATTATACAGAATTATTAATTTGTGTGGACTTACCTTGTACCCAGCAACTTTGATGAAAATATTATTTCAATTAAGTTTAATTGACTCTAGGATTTTCTAAGTAAAGCATAGCATCATTATCAAAAAGCACTATTTTTATTTCTTCTTTGTCTTATAATTATTTTCCTAATTTCTCTTTCTTTTCTTATTTTCATATCTAGGATTTCTAGCACTATAGTAAAAAGTAGTAGCAACAACAGATATTTTTGTACTACTCTTGACCTTGTTGAAAAAGACTCCATTTCATCCCCATTAGGTCTAATGCAGACTCTTGTTTTAAATAGATAATATTATTTTGCCAAAGGAAAATGCGATTTATTCTTATTCTTTCTAGTTTAAACAGGAATGGATATTGTATTTTGCTGAAATATTTGATGTGATCATATAATCGTTGTTTTCATTGTTACAAACATTATTTTCTATATGGATTATTTTACTTACTTTTAACCAGTCTAGTTTTCCTGGTATATATTTTACCAGTCAGAACCATTTTAACATGAAGCTTTAGTGTCAACGTTAATATTTTACTTAATTTTTTATATCAATAGACATAAGGGATAAACTTTTAGTCCTCTTCCTTTAATTTGACTCCTGCTTTAAGAATTGACTTTTTTTTGTAGAAGTGATTTAGTATCACCCTTTCTTTTTCTACTTTTTTCCAAAATAATTTATATACTTATTCAATGTACTGATCTTTGAATGTTTTTTCCTCTTAGGGAGTTAATTTATAACTTATTTGATTTCTTTTACAGGCTTTCATTAGATTATATATTTCTTGTTTTATAAATCTTGAATTTTATATTTTCTGTACTAGTTATTCATTTCTTTTAGGTTATCTGCTGAAATGATTGACTCATAACTGGAAAGATGTTGTTAACAATTTCCTTTATTCTTTATATATCAAAGTTATTTTTGTCATTTGGATTACCAACAAAATGACATCCCTCTTTATAAAATCTAAGTAGCTAATAACATCTATTTTTTTTTTAATACAGCTACCTTGATTTGTAAATACAGTGTTTTAGGGTGGTTTTTTTTTCACTTTTTAAAATTTTCAAATTGACTTTCAAATTCTATTTACTTGGTATTCTTTAACTAGTTTACTGGTTTTCTAGTTTGTTTTTTAGTTGCATGCTTTTTTATCTTTTCTTTCTTTTGTTGATGAAAGTACTTTGAGTTATACATTTCCTCTTTAGGAATGCTATCTATGTAACTGAAAATAAACACTTGGTCTTATTTTTGTCATTATCTTTGATGAAATGATCTATCTTATCTACAATTTGGTTCTTTATCTACCAGTTCTTAGTTACTATGTTTTAATCTCCAGTTTATTTAAATAGATTCTTTGGTGCCCCTTCTTTAAAATAGTCTGTTGGATTATTATCAGAAAAATATATTTAATATTTATTTTTTTTCCTGCAATTGTTACTGATGTCATTGCATCTTCATACATGGTCAATTTTTGTAAAAATGTGCCATTCGCAGGTGAATAATATGAATTCACCTTTCCATTCTCTCTGAATAATCAGCATACATTTACCATATTTAATTCTTCTAACATCTACTTATGTCCATATCTTCTAATTTTTGATAATATTTGAATAGGCCTATTTGGGTATATATTGAAGTCTCATGCTGTTATAGTTTTGCCCATTTCTCCCTATAACCTATTTAACTATTCCTTTATGTATGAATATTACATGATTTGATGTACATATATTAAATTTTTTAAAAATGTATTGTCTATGGTACCCTTTAGCTTTATATAATTTATGGTTTCCTCTTTTAATAAAACATATCTTTATTAAATATATTAAATATTAAATATCTGCATTATCTGAGATCATGATGATTAACCCTTTTTTAGTTCAACTGAATCATAACAAATTTTGTTCAAATCCCTTATTTTGACACGTGTGAATATTAGTGCATTGTTTCTTATAAAGAACACATTTTTGACTTCTACTTCTAGTCTTTTATGTTGTCCTCCATTTTTTGGGTGAGTTTGTTCCATTCCATTCACACTTCAGTTTGGATCATTAATTCCTCCTTCTTATTCTCTTACCTTTTCCCCTCCCTTTGATTCCTGTTCCATTTTTGCAAAGAAGAGAGGAGTTAGAAGTATTCTCAGCACCTAGGCTGTAAATATAATTCAAGTTGCTAATTTACCTTTTCCTAATTCTGCTTTCTCTCTTAATGCCCCTTTCATCTCTCCCAAACTGCTTGGATTTCTGTGCTGAGGAAAATGCATTTCTATACTCAGTTCTTTGGATATGCAACCCTTGTTTCACCAGTTCAAATGAAAATGAATTTCAAGTGCCACTTATCCCCCTCACTTTCTTTCTTATTTGTATACTTAAGTACTCTCACTATGTGAAATTATTGTTTTCTCATCTTCCTTTTTTCTTGTTTTCCCTTGTCACCTCCATTTTCTTTTTAGATTGCCAATACATAATAAAACCACTTCCACAGCCCCTGTCTCACTTAACTTACTCTACAAGTTTTGATAAAACTAAGTTTCTGAGGAAATACTTGTATCATCTTCCCATATTAAAATGAGAAGATTTTAATCCTTGCCTAGTTCTTTCTGAATATTCATTTGTACTTAAAGTATTATTTGCCTCTTCTTTGTATTTACCTCTTAACTCGTGATTTTATTTCAAAGTTAATGTGTAGCTGTAGGAAAAGCATAAAAATAGGAAAGCATAAAAATCTCTATTTCAATAAAGGTCCATTTTCTTCTATTCAGCTTTGCAGTATGAGTTATTCTTGGTTGGAATTACATACGTTTTGCTTTTGCAACATTTTATTCTAGAATCTCCATTCTGGATTATTACATTATTTCATTGTTGAGGTTGTTGTTCAATGGTTTCAGTCATAACTCTTCAGTCATGTCCCTTCATGACCCCATTTGGGATTTTCTTGGCACAGATATTGGAGTGGTTTGCCATTTCTTTCTCTAATTTTTTTATTACTGTGTCTGTTAAATCTTGTGTGATCATGACTATGTTATTTAAATTTTGTTCTTTTTGGCTACTTGTAGTATTTATTCCTTGACTTGGAAGTTCTGGATTGTGTCTAAGATATCCTAAGCATTTTTATTTGTGATTACTTTCAGGAGGTAACCAGGAGATTCTTTATATTTTCCTTTTGCCCTCTGGTTCTGATTGCCTTGGCAAAGATATGTCATCAATTTTGTAGTTCCTACTTTCAGGCAGGTCAATAATTTTTTAAATTATCCTGCCAGTAGCTGACTGATCGGAGGCATGGCGGTAAAGGTCATGAAACGGGCGAGGTGGACTGAAGATTATTGAGTGCTTCAGCTATTTAAGAACATCAGACCCTCATACATCTGTACAAAGTTTACTCTCTGAGAAAATACACAATTCTTCAGAGAACATTCTGTAATCAACAATAGCCTCAAAGCATCTCTGATCCACATTGTTTTTTTCCTGCCTCAGTGATTATCATAAAATAAACTCCCTAGTTATCATGAATTGGTGTGAGATTGTGGCACCTATGCATGTCCTTGTCCATGTTGCCCCCAAGGTTTCCAAGGGCCTTGCTGCAAGGTCTCAGCAGGCAAGCTTAGGTTCACATGTAGTGGCCAACATTATCCCTCCTTGACCTGTTTTGCAGGTCATTTGCTTTTGATATTAGATAATTTATATTTAATGTTTTCAGATATTTGACATTTAAGAAAATATTCCTGGTGTAATAGCATCATTAACTTTCATTTGGTTCACTCTAACTCTGTTTTCTTTTTGATTTATTTATTTTCAATTTTCAACATTAATTTCTACAAAATTTTAAATTTCATATTTTCTCCCCATCTCCTTCCTCACTCCACCCCATGACAGTGTGTATTCTGATTACCATTTCCTCTAATCTATTCTCCCTTCTATCAACCCCCCAACCCTCTCTAACCCCTTCCCACCTATTTTCTTATAAGGAAAATGGATTTCTATACTCCACTGCCTATATGTCTTATTTCCAAGTTGTACATAAAAACAATTTTAACAGTCATTTTTAAACCTTTGAGCTTCACATTTTCTGCCTCCTTCCCTCCCCATCCATCCTCATTAAGAAGGCAAGCAATTCAGTAAAGATTAAGCATGTGTAGTCACGTAAAATACTTCCATAACAGTCATGCTGTGAAAGACTATATTTCCCTCTATTCTTCCCTACCCTCCATTTATTCTATTCTCTCCTTTGACCTGTCCCTCTAACAAAGTATTGCCTTCTAATTATCCATTCCCCAAATCCACTGTCCCTTCTTTTATCTCCCATATCTTATTCCCTTTCCCCCTATTTTCCTGTAGGGTAAGATAAACTCTTATACCCAATTGAGTGTGCGGGTTGTTCCTTCCTAAAACCATATCCCGTGAAAGGAAGGCTCACTTATTCCCTCTCATCTTCCCCTCCATTTTAAAAGTTCTTTTTTGACTCTTTTATGTGACATGAATTACTACACTCTATCTCTCCCTTTCTCTTTCTCCTGGTACATTCCTCTCAACAATTAATTTTCTTTTTTTAATGTCATCCCTTCATATTCAGCTCAATCTGTGCCCTCTTTCTCTCTCTCTGTACCTCTCTCTATATATACACATATATGTGCATATACATATATACACACACATAAAACAATATCTAGATATTTCTATATCTATATGTTACTTTCAACTATCCTAATACTGGGAAAGGTCTCATGAGTTAAAAATATCATCTTTCCATGTAGGAATATAAACAATTCAACTTTAATAATTCTCTTTTCTCTTTCCTGTTTACTTTTTCATGCTTCTCTTGATTCTTATATTTAAAAGTCAAATTTTCTATCCAGCTCTGATCTTTTCAACAAGAATGCTTGGTAGTCCTCTATTTCACTAAAGTTCCATTTTTTCCCCTGAAGTATTATAACTCAGCTTGGCTGGGTAGGTGATTCCTGGTCTTAATCCTAGATCCTTTGACCTCTGGAATATCGTATTCCAAGTCCTCCTATCTCTTAACAAAGAAACTACTAGATCTTGTATTATCCTTATTGCCTTTCCACAATACTTGAATTGTTTCTTTCTGGCTGCTTGTAATATTTTCTCCTTGACATAGGAACTCTTGAATTTGGCTACAATATTCCTAGGAGTTTTTCTTTTGGGCTCTCTTTCCAGATGTAAGTGGTGGATTCTTTCCATTTCTATTTTACCCTCTAGTTTTAGAATAACAGGGCAGTTTTCCTTGATAACTTCTTTTTATAATATATTCAATTTATTTATTTTAATGTTCTACAATCACTACCATGAAACTCAGATTTTTTCCCCCATCTCCTCCCCACCACCCCTGTCCCTCCCCAAGACAACATACAATTCTATACAGGATCTACACATACATTCCTATTGAATACATTTTCACTGCAGTCATGCTGTATAGAAGAACTAAAATAAATGAGATAAACCATATAACAAACCAAAACATAACACACACACACACACACACACACACACAATGATCTGCTACATTCTGTGATTGAATTCTATAGTTCTTTCTCTGAATGTGGAAGACATTTTTCCTTAGAAGACCATTGGGAATTTTTTTTTATGTCCTTGCATTGCTATGAAGATCCAAGTCTAACAGAAAAATACTCTCGTACACTGTGGTCATTGCTGTGCACAAAGTTCTTCTGGTTCTGCTCCTTTTGCTCAGTATCAGATCATATAAGTCTTTCCAGGTCTCTCTGAAGTCTTCTTGTACATCATTTCTTATGGTGCAATAGTATTCCATTACATTCATATGCCATAATTTATTCAGTCATACCCCAATTGATGGACATCCCTTTGATTTCCAGTTTTTAGCAACTACAAAGAGTGCGGCTATAAATATTTTTGCAAGTGTGGAACCCTTTCCCATTTTTATTATCTCTTGGGAATACAGTCCTAGAAATGATATTGCTGGGTCAAAGGGTATGCACATTTTTGTAGCCCTTTGGGCATAGTTCCAAATCACTCTCTGGAATGGTTGGATGAGCTCACAGCTCCACCAACAATGAATTAGTGTTCCAACTCCCCCACATCCTATCCAACATTTATCATCTTCCTGTTCTTTCATATTTCCTTGATAACTTCTTGAAAGTTGATGCTTAGGCTCTTTTTTGATTAGGCTTTCAGGTAGTCAATTATCTCTCCTAGATCTATTCTTAGCTTCAGTTGTTTTTCTAATGAGATGCTTCACATTGTTTTCTAATTTTTCATTCTTTTTGTTCTATTTTATACTTTCTTGATTTCTCTTAAAGTCATTAGCTTCCATTCACTCCATTCAAATTTTGAAGGAATTATTTTCTTCAGTGAGCTTTTGGATCTCTTTTTCCATTTGATCAATCCTTCTCTTTAAGGCATTCTTCTCCTCATTGGTTTTTGGACCTCTCTTGTCATTTGGGTTAGTCTAATTCTAAATGTGCTATTTTCTTCAGCATTTTGGGGGGCTTTCTTTAACAAGCTGTTGAATTGTTTTTCACGATTTTCTTACACCATTCTCATTTCTCTTCCCAATTTTTCCACAGTCTCTCTTATCTGATTTTCAGAATCCTTTTTGAGCTCTTCCATGGCCTGAAACAAATTCATATTTTTCTTGGAGGCTTTGTATGCCGGAGCTTTGACTTTGTTGGCATCTTCAGGTTGCATGTTTTGATCTTCCTCATCACCAATGATGTAAGAAAATACCTCTTCACCAAGAAAATAAGAATCTATAGTCAGTTTCTTTTCCCCTCATGTGCTCATTTTCCAAGCCTATTATTTTACTTTTAAGCTTTTTATTAAGTGGAGAATTCTAGAAGCAGCCTCCTCTTCAGCAGTCTCTGCCAACACCCTGGGACTAGAGCTGGATTTGGGGCTGGACCATCCTCCCCTCTCAGCCAGGTGGCAGATGCTTCCCAGTGACCTTTGAAGTTGTCTTTGGAGTTTGTGGATTTAGTCTGGAAACCACATCATTCACCAGCGATTCAGTCCCTTAAGGTCTGCTCTATCTAATTCTGTGCCAGCACACCAAATTACACTCTGCTCCCAGTCAGGTGCTATAAACCCTTCCAGATTATCTTGGTCTGGAAATTTGCTTCAGTCTGTCAATAGTGTCTTCTGTTGCTCTAGAATTTGTTTAGGGTTGTTTTTTACAAGTTTTTTGAGGGGTTTGGGGGGAGAACACTAGCAGGTTCATCCTTCTACTCCACTATCTTGGCTTCACCCCCTAAAGTTATTTTCTTTTTTTAATTTTATTTCTTGAGCATCCCCATCTCATTCTTCCAGTCTTATATCTTGAATGGCATGTTGCATTAAGGCCATCCTCTGAACAATATTTTGCTTCCTATTATTGTACTTTTCTGAGTATTTAATGATTTTTTTTCAAGTATCTCAAGAGTTGTGTAGGCTATAGATCTGCTTTTGGTGTACTTAAAAACCTTCTAATTTGCAGTTAAATCTGATCACTGACTTTCTGGTTTAAGCTACTCAAGCTTCTGATCTTGGTTTTATGGGTATCCTGTGAACTGATTTTAGCCCTATCCTCAGTAAATTAGATGAAAGATGAGGTTCAGAACAAAATAACTTGATCTTCCCCTTTTGATCTAAGCTTCCTACCCTCATTTTCAGCTATATATTTCAGGTCAGGTAAAGATTCTAATCAAGGTTCTTCTCTAAGTCCATAACCACACAGCTTCTTCTTGCTTCTTTTTGTCTTTTTTTACATAGCCTCTTTGCTTCCTTTTACATAGCCTCAACCTACTTATTGCCTTGATCCACTACATCTGTGCAAAGATCACTTTAGTACACAATGACTATGAAACAGCTCTGGGATGTGAGGGACAGAATGGGCAGATGGTACCTTTCCTGGGCATAGTTTCAGGTACATCTGTGCTGACTTTGGGACATCTTGCCCTGGTACACATCTGCAATCCCCATTTAAGACCCTATCCTTGAAAACTCTTCATACAGTTGCCCTCTTGGTGTATGAACAGTCCCCTGAGTGTTTCCCTAGGTTGCCATGGGCTTAAAGAAAAATTTTCACTGAAATTTTCTTTGGATTTTCCATTTAGGATTTAATCTTTCATTATTTCTGTGTCTAATAAATTCTATGAATTTGTTGGAATAGTTATCAAGGAGATTTAGGCTAGATTGCTTCCTCCTACTTCTCTATCTTGTTTGGTTATTTTCTACATCAATAAAATTGGGAAAGTAATATAGTACTTGTGTTACTACCTTCAAAGTATTATTGTGAAAAGAGTACTTTGTAAGAAGTAAAGAAGCATATTAATATGTTCATTACATTAATATGCTAATAACACCCAAGTAAAGACAGGAAGCCTAACAATTAACAGTTTACTTGATTGAGAACTGAAACACTGACAAAATTTATAATTTCCTAATTTGTAACTTGTAAATGAATTTATTAAATGTCTATTCAGAAAATGGGAGAAATATTAATTTGGGTGATTCATTTTTGTTCAGTCTTCCTATTTGAAATTCTATTTGACTCCTCTATGAACACAGATCAGTTAAAATTTGAGTGACATTTTGGAATATGTTGTTTTATTATTTTTCTTTTTTGACTTAAAAAGCATTCATACCAGTGACTATGTATGGATTTTTCCAGTTTGAATCATGATCATGGTCAATGAACAACCTAAAGGAAAACACTCCAAAAAATTAGCCAGTTGGTATTTCAAAAGTGCTTGTTATCTTATTTCAGTAATGGTTGTTGATTATGGTAATTGATCATTTCAACAATTTCTCATATAGCTAATTGGTAAGAGTAATTTCAGAACTCTTCTATGTAAAATATTCTTAATTAATGAAGAACATTTAACTGCATTAACATAATATTGAAGGTCACATGTAAGTGTGGTTCACCAATATTTAAAAGGTTCTGGAGAATGATATTGCATGGTACATACTTCTGAGAAAAGGTCAACAAAACATAATCAGTTGCTTTGGAGAATATTAGGTTATTAGTGGAAGCTTATTTCTCAATCTCACAAAATCATAAAGCACTAAAAAGGCATACCAAAAGCATTATAGAAGTTAATGTCCCGGGGAGCATCATTCCTTTGATTGCTATGGGTATATAGCAGTTTATTAGGTAGAAGAGAAGAAGGAAAAAAAGTCTAATTTCATCTAGTTTTTCTAAGAGTTTTTCATTATTTCATTGTTCTTTTGATTTTCATTATTAGTCATTTTCAAAAATAATTGTTTTGATTCTGCCTACTTCACTCTGCCTCAGTTCCTTAATAATGCCCCATGTTCCCCTAAATTCAGTTTCATTATTTCAAATGTTGTAATAATATTTCATTACATTCATATTCTTCCATTGATAGCTACCTGTTTCATCACTAGTTCTTTATTCCCACAAAACTGTTCCTATGAATATTTGGATATAGGTAGGAGGCTTTTTTCTTTCTTTCATTTAAAAAAAAAGAAAATTCTTGGGATATTGACGTTTAACAGCTTAAAATATTTGGTCATTTTTCTCACTTAATTTCAAATTGTTTGGTATAATGGTCAGTCCTATTAATGGGTCTACCAAAAATACATTAGTATGTCTACTTTCCTATAGCACCTTCAACATTGTCTAGTTCTATCTTTGCCAATTTGATTGGTTTGAGGTAAAACTAGAGATCTATTTTATTTCACATTTCTTTTATTAGTAGTTACCTGGAAAACTTTTTTTTCATATTGTTGTTAATAGTTTGAATTTCTTCTTTTGAAAACTCAGTGTTTATAACCTTTGATCACTTACCTATTTCATGCAATGTAGACAATGGAGATAATCAAATTTACACCAAGATTTGAAAAAAAGGCATATGTCAGAAAGAAAAGTATCATGGCTGGTACAATTCAAGGTTTGGATCTATCCTATGCTTTTCACTTGGAAAAAGAAGTCTCTGTGAATGTGCTGATCTTTGAACTTACTTTATCCAATATATGTTTACATACACTGCAAAGTTACTGAATATTAATGCTGAGTATTAGTTTCTTATGGTGATAAAGGAGATTACAATATGATATTAAAGATCAGGCATACTAAATGAATATAAAATTATCAGGAGCCTCCCAAATATATAATACTCTCCATTTAAATACTTACTGTTTTAAACTCATCAAACTTTTCAGCACTAGTCCCTTGCTGAAGAATAGTTACTTCCCTTCTTAAAAGGTTAATTACTC
>JAQQSK010012114.1:0-12001 GCA_028658325.1 Potorous gilbertii
CCTATGTTATCTTGAGTAAGTCACTCCATTTTCTAGGCCTTGATTTTCTTACCCAAACAATGACAAATCTGGGCTAGACAATCCCTTTCAGATCTACATCTCATGATTCTCTACGCTAGATTGACAGTGGTCACACTAGCAATGAGACTCACAATACTTATGCTGTGATACTTTTATTACATATCTACTTCAGGCCATCTAGCTAGATTGCATAGCAGATAGAATGCCAGGCCTCTATTCAAGAAGTACTGAGTTCTAATCCAGGTTCAGAAAACTACTAGCTGCATGGCCCTGGGCAAATCACTTAACCCTGTTTGCCTCAGTATCTTTATATAAAATGAACTGGAGAAGGAAATGACAAACTACTGCAACATCTCTGCCAAGAAAATTCCAAATGGGGTCATGAACAGGGGATACTACTGAATAACAACTTCAATCTTGATGACTGTCCTGAGACCAAACCTTTATTGCGTGTGTGTATGCGCGTGCGTGCTTTGCTCAAAATTAATGTAGTTAAGCTTATGTTTACTTTTACTTTCACAAACAGCTTGATACATGTTACTCTAACCCTGTTTTATTGTGAGCATTTTGGGAGGTGGGAGAAGAAAGGCCCAAATCATGATGCCTCTTTCATAGCTTCAGTAGGGTACAGGAAATTTCAAATCAACTTTTCAACAGTTTGTTAGCAGAAAGGAATAAAGTTTTCATTACTTCAGGGGAAATAGTTTGGATGGAAATTATTTTTTTTAAATACCTCCCTCATTTTTTTAGAGATTCATCTTTTCTTGAAGGGTTACAATACTTTTTGATGAGCACTAATTAGAACGAAATTTACATTTTTTTCAGGAAGAAAAATGTACTTAACCTGTGGTCTTAATCCTCTAGAGTTTCTAGGTTATTTTCCTATATTCTAATACTGTGACACTGTGTGTATGTGTGTGTGTATTTAAATAAATCTATGATAAGACCATGGTTGGGGAGGGAGAAGGGGGAGTAATGAGTGAAGAGTTCTGAACTATAGAGAATTCTGGTGTGGAAGTTCCCTCCACCAATGAAGCTCAGTGTCTCTTTTGCAAGTCATTGCTTAATAGAATTGCTTGGGACAATGAGAAGTTCATTGATTTGTCTGTGATCACATAACTAGCATGTTGAAGTGCTAGATTTAGACTATAGTCTTTGTTAATCTAGCTCATCTCTCTATTATTCATACTGCCCCTCACAGCAAAACATGTTTGGGGGTGGGGGTGGGAAAGGAGACCAAATACAGGAAAGTGAAATTCCAACTATTTTAAACTGGTAATTTGTTTTAATATTTAATATTTATTTTAATCCCTTGAATATACATAAATCAGTTGACATGGCCGTTCTTAGCATTATGGAATTCTCTAATACACACTCACCTTTCAAAAACTCATCTACTCTAATAGCCTCCACTATTATCATAACGGTCATAACTATCAAATTTTTATTTGTTCCAACCTTTAGATAGAAGATAAACCTAGAACTAAAAGAGATCTTAGAGGGTAGCTAATATCACCTCTTCATTTTTTGCAGACGAAGAAACTGAGGCCCATGGAGGTTAAATGATTTTCCCAAAGTCACGTAAGTAGGAAACATCAAAGCTGGAATACAAAATCACAACTTCATAGATTGAACCATAGACCCTGAGTTGCCTGTAACAGAGGTGTTAAACATATGGCTCATGGGCACCATTGTGCTTACAAAAGGAGTCTAGACTAAACTAGATTAAAATATAATTGAGAAATATTGAACAAAATAAATAAAAATACAAAAGAACATATTTAATGTTATGTATTAGCAACTACACTAGCACACAAGGTGGACTGGTAGCATAGGTTCTTTGATCTGCTTTTCTAAAGAAGAAACAACTTTAAAGGGGTCAAGTATCTTTAATTATAGATAAGTAGAAAGAAATGAGTATAAAAAACACAAGTAAAAAAATTAGCACAG
Source organism: Potorous gilbertii (assembly GCA_028658325.1). Lineage (NCBI taxonomy): Eukaryota > Metazoa > Chordata > Mammalia > Diprotodontia > Potoroidae > Potorous > Potorous gilbertii. Next base: position 1,972 of record JAQQSK010012114.1, read on the forward strand.
AGATTGAACAGACAGGACTCCAGCTGTCTGACCAAAGTAACGCAATCACCTTCATAAAACACTAGACTGGGAGAACACCAACATTTGAGTAGTTGGGGGTCTTGTAACAAATGGTTACCCAGAATCTCTTCCAGAAAATCAAAAGTTACTTCTCATGAGCAATTCCCCAAAGCAAAATGCCAACCTCCCAGTATATATAGCTTTCAAGTAATAGGATCAGAACCAGAAGGCATCACAACCCGCATGACTCAACACAGCTGTGAATTATCCTTCAGATGTTTTCAAGTTAGCCTGAGCCTAGGAAACTGAAATCCATGGCAAAAAAAATCCTACTTTTATTGTGCTTACATATTAAGATTTAGTTTTCTAAGTAGGTATGAAGCCTTTATGTGTACCCTTATATGTACCTTTTGAAGATCTTTGCATAATCTTTAGTGGCTCCATTTCTGTTAGTTTGAGACGGATAATCTATAAAATCTCTTGAAATGTCTTGCTTCTGCTTCAGACTCAATAAATCCCAAGCCAAACTCATCTTCTCTCCCAAATTGATTGTACCTCTGAACTTTCCCATTTCTTTCAGTGGCACCACCACAATTGTACTATCACCAAATAAAATCTGGATCATCATTTTGGATTCTTTTCTCTCTTTAATCTCCTGTACACAATCAACCATCAATTGCTAATCAATTATTGCAGCTGCCAAAATGATTTTCCTTAAGTCAGATCTGACCTGTTAACCCTCTACTCAATAAACTCCAGTGTGTCCCTATTACCTCTAGAATCAAAAATAAAAATCCTCTATTTGGCATCCAAAACTTTTCATAACTTAGTCTCCTCTTACCTTTCCAGTCTTCTTAAATCTTACTCCCTGTCAAATATACATAAATGCATGTATGTTAACACACATATTCACATAGATGTCATATATAGATGTATATATATATAGCAGTAAATATATATGTGTGTATATATATATATATATATATCAGCAGATGGATACATAAATATGTAGATGGATATATAGATCAAACAGTATATGGATATACCTGTACACACATACTGACAAATCCAATGTATTGCTTCTTCAATTAATATGTCATATTCAGAGTAGTAGAAATTTATCAACCATTTGATTTTAGTTTGATCTCTTTCGAGTGGTTACATATTTCATTTAGGAGATTCTATAGTGTTCTAGGGCTTTGTGCAATCAGAAAATGGCATTCCCAAGCAATAATGCCTAGACAATATCATCATCTATAGGAAATCTCACCTTTATTAGGATTCTACATAGATTCCTCATTACATCCTTCATTACAGTGAGAATTCACTTGGAAAATGTACTATATGCCTCTTTTTTGTGATTTGCTTGATATTACCTCTTTTCTAATTAACTTAATAATTATCGGATTATAGAATAAAGTTGAATAAAAATTTCATCTCTCTAGAGATTTTGCATAATCTTCAATTCGATTTTCCAAATATTATTTGCCTTCTATGTTCCAGGACTATGGTACGCAATGGAGAGACAGATCCTCCCCAAAAAAACCAGTCCCTGGCTTTAAGGAGCTTATAATAAACTAGGTAGAAACAATATACAAAATATATAGTTGAATATAAAATGTAAAAAAATTGGGGCAATGTTTACACGCTAAAACGAAATTGAATGTCCATATATGTCATTTCAGCTAAGAAGCTATGAAAGGAGTTGGGGGTCTTTTGTGTTTCAGGTACAAGGGTTACATGTTTTCCTAGATGACTAACACAAGACTTGTGGTAAGAAAGGAGGTCTAGAACTCAGTTGGTGGTACTGCTCCTTTCCCTGATGTTTAGATAATAATTCTTAATACCTTGCTGATCTTAAGCTTCTAAACCTTCTTTTTGTTTAAATCCCTAGGAAAGTTTATTTAACCCTGACCCATGTTAATGGTACAGGATGTGCTGAATGCTCTTTGTGTAGTGGCCTCTGTGTAAATGGATCCTCGAGACCTGGTGATAGTGTCTCAAAGACCTGTTCCTCCTTTTAGATTGTGGAATATCTAATAGATTTTAGAGCATTAAACTTGGAGGTCAGTGACCTGGGTTGAAATTCTTCCTTGCACACCTCCTGACTCAGTCTGTGTTCATGGATAAGTCCCTTTGTCTTTGAGTCTTGCTTTACTCATTGTAAAATGAGGAAATACCGCTTACTTGATCTACTTTACAAGGCTATTATGATGGGAATGCTTTGCAAAGTTTAACATGTTATATAAACATGCTATTTTAACATCAACAATTCATTTGTAGTGCTTTTAAAATAGAGATTAAGAACAAGACTATCTTTTAAATTTATGTAACCAGGGTATGGAGCATTAGAAAAGCTGTATTGCTCTTATCCCACCTATACTAAAATATTTAGGTGCTTTGGGGATTAAAGAATAATTCTTTTATTGACCACTGGGCAAAAAAAATTGATAACAGTGAACTTTTAAAAGTGAATGGCTAGCTCTCAGTTGCTTTTTCCTCTTCTTGGATGTAGATTGTTTTAGAACTCTTCTTGGATGTAGATTGTTTAGAAGGAAAGACTCAAGCCTTTCCCACTTTGCCACAAGTTTGAGTGAGAAGACTTCCTTTCCCTCATTTCATCAACACAGTTCATTTATAGCTTTTTCTTAGCAGCTAGAGCAGGAACTTGACTGGGTTAGCATGAGCCTATGGACCTGGTAACCTTTCATTCTTTATACTTCTTGTCCCCAGCAGAGGTGACCAAACAGCCATCTAGAGATGGACTCTTCCAGTCTTAAAGGTAACTTTGCTAGTTGAAGAGATTGGAGATTGTGGATCTTACAATTCCAATTTATTCATAACACGTGAGAATAACCAACAGCAAGGGGAAGAGTCCCACACTTATTCATTCTCACCAGAGAATATGGAACTGGAAGAACTTTTTTGCACAGTATAGGTCCAGGTGAAAAATAAAATGCCTGTTCAGCAGTCACGTATACTGCTTCATGTTTTGATATTTAAGATGACCTCACAGTATAAAAATAATTATTATGGTAATTTATTTAAATCCTTTCTCAAGTCATGTTTGGGATAATGTTTTATACAAGTCACCGTTCTGTGTATAAGAAGTAAATACCTATCCTATATCAAATTAACATTATACATTAATTACCTTTCTACTCTTTCCCTGGCAAGACTCTAGCTTTGAACACAGCCCAATATTAAATGTTTTTTTTTCCTAAAAGTGTGTGTGTGGTGGGTGTTGTAATGGGTCAAAAAATACAAAGAATGTAGTCTGATCCATAGTTACATATTCCTTAACTAGACTCTTTCTACCACATTCTCACATTCTCGAGTTAGGAAGATGGGTCCTTTAGTTCAGAGGAAGTGAGTACATGTCAGTGCCATGACTGTAGTAGCAGTTACATTGTTGCATTTATTATTTTTGCTCTCTTTCTTTTCAATCAAGATCTATGATTTATTTATTTTTTGTAAATAGTATTCTAGTGATGTCTTGTTTTCAGATAATCTTTATTAACCAACACAACCTTCACACATGTTCCTCACAGATAACTATTGATTATAAGAAAGAACCAAAAAAAATGCAAATACAAAATCCAGCTAAACCAGTCATTTTTTTAAATGGTAAGTTTCACAGGACTACATACCTATTTGTAATATTAACCACTTCTTCAGAAAAGGGATGTTAAGGGCTTTCTCAAACCTTATCTTTGGGGTCAGGCTTGGTTATTCATTCTTTATTGATTTGTTTTTGGTCTTTCCATTTACATTGTTGTATTCTTTCTGCGTATCATGTTCCTGTTTTTTGCTTACTTTGCACCTATTTGGGTAAAACATACTTCTCTTTATTCATGGTATGAATAATTACTTATAACACAGTAATATTCTATGATATTTATGTGCCACAACTTGTTTATTACTTTCCCATCAATGACTAGTTTGTTTCTAGGATTTTGCTATATCAACAAGTGCTATTACAAATGTAAGATGTTCCAAAAGTCTTCTTGCAATTTAAAGTTTTTAAAACAGAAAATTACACAAAGACATTGGGGACACCCTATATTGTGGTATAAATGGACTTTTTATTATTTAGTTTTGGGGAATATATGCCTAGAAGTACAATCTCTTGGATGAAAGGACTATGGACATTTTAGTCACTTTCTTTGAGTAATTCAAAATTTCTCTCCAGAATATTTGGACCAATTCATAGTTCCAACAACAATTTATTACTGGACCCATCTTTCTACAACCTCAATATGAACTATTTTTATCTTTCGTCATTTTTGTCAATTTTCTGAGTGTGAGGTAAAGCTTAAGAGTAAATTTAACTTTTTTCTATTTTATTATTATTAATATTTCACATTATTAATAGTTTAAAATTAAAGTTTTTCATATTTTTCAGATTAGTTATCTTTAAGGGAATAGATTTTTGTCTCATATATCTTTGCTAGTAGCTTATATATCTTTATCAGACCATACTATGTGTGTATGTGTATATATATAACCCTATATAATCCTTGTTGCTGAGTCATTTTTAATCACATTTAACTCTTTGTGATCTCATATAGGATACCGGTGTCATTTGTCATTTCCATTTTTAGCTCATTTTCACACGCAGAAATGGAGGTAAACAGAATGAAGTGATTTGCCCAGGATCACATGGCTGATGAATGTCTGAGAGCAGATTTGAACTCATGAAAATGAGTCTTCCTGACTTCAAGCCCTGTGCTCTAGTCACTGTGCCACCTACCTGCCTAGTTGCACTAATTTTGATTGTTCAGATTCTTTTTAATTTTGAGTGAGTTACATGATCTATTATATCCTTTGTGTATTAGTACATCCTCGATACTTACCACAATGGCCAAAACAGAGAGAGACCTTAATAAATTTTTATTCATTGGCTTTGACTTTCAGTCACCTCTAAGGAGATTTGACTAAGAATCTACTCTTGTGCTTCATTCTCAATCAATAGCTATCAAAGGTATCTGATTTGATTCTTTTCTAATTTTCTTATGGTAGAATCTTGAATATTCGGGTCATGTATCCACTTTGAGTTTCTTGTCATGTATGGTGCAGATATTAGTCTAAACCTAATTTCTGGCTGATTGCCTTCCAATTTTCCTAGAATTTCTTGGAAAATAGAGAATTATTTCCTATATCATTTATGCTTTCTGGTTTGAGGTACAGTAGGTTATTCAGTCAATTTATTTATTATTCTTTCTTATCTAGACTGTTCCATTCTTCTAATTCTCTCTTTTGAAGTCAGTGTCAAATTATTTAGAGGGCTTTTGTTTTATGACATCGTATGAAGTCTGAAAATATTATATTCCTCATATTCTTACTTGTTTATTAATTATTTCCCTTTATATTTCAGATGTTTTATTCCTTCAGGTTAATTTTTATTATGATATCTACCTCTATAAAGTATACCCATAATAGTTTGATTGGTATAGAACTAGATGTATAAATATTTTTAAATATTATCATAATTTTTGTTATAATGGCCTAGCCCAGGCCTAAGCATTGAATATCCCTTCAATTATATAACTGGTCTTTATTTTTTAAAGAATCATTTTCTAATTATATCTCTATAACTATCAAATTTCCTGTAGTTGAGATTAGATGAATAAAATAATCTTTTAAACTACTTATTTATTTACTTCTGACTTTGCTGATTAAGGAACTCTCTCTTGAAAATCCCTCCACCAATGTAGATAGGCAATTTCTCTTTAACTTAAAGTCCTATAGATGGCCAGGCACATAGAGAGTGCTTGAAACCATGATCAAACAGTTAGTAATTGTCAAAATCAGAATTTTAACCCAGTCTTCCCTGACCCCAGGGCCAACTCTCTATCCATCTCTCTATCCATTACACTACATGTCTTCTTTTTGATCTTTTTCTAATCATTTTATATTTTCCACATTTTGCATTAAAATGTAAGATATTAACAGTCAAACTTAGATATGAATAATTAAACAAAAATAGAGTTGTTTGATTCTAGACCTAAAATGAAGAAGACAATCCAGATCACTATTTCATTTAATTTCTGAACTTTTTCAATGGAAAAGGATGGGAAGCAAGGGGGTAAAAATCATGTGAAAACACTTGCCTTCCCTCTATCATGAAAGTAGGGCATAGGAGAGAAATTCATGGTGAATAGGATACCTATTTGAGAGTTTCTTCATAATTAAAGTCTGGATTCCAAAGGCAATCACTCTGATCAAGAACATCTGGATTATTTCTTTCCAAATGATCCATTTCCCCTTACTCCCACCCCCTGGTTATCTTTCACCCCAAAAGACAGCTGAGAACCCCAGGCTTTGCTAGGGAAAATCAAAGATACAAATGGTCTTTGGAGAAGTGGGAAAACACTACAATTGTCTCACTAAAATATTAAGGGGGCTTGGAAAACAGCCATGTGGGGTTTATCCAAAGCAATTGTTGTTGTGGGAAAATGGCCAGCTTTCCTCAGGGCAGCAATCAAATCAATGATCTGCAAATCTGGCAGAGACCCCAGCAACTGCAGCACTCCTGGGTCCCCAGAGCTTATTAACGCCCATTGTGAAGCGTTTGTAAAAGGTGTAAGCAAACATGAGAGAGCAACCCTTGGCAGATTTAATTCATAAAAAGCAGGCATCCTCAAAATCACATGCAGCCCTTCTTTAGAGAAAATGGAAGGGAATGTAGATAATCAAGTTTAACTCTCATTGTATAGTGGTCAGGGAAGTCAGGCTGGGAATACTTGTGCTCCCTAATATTAATTTTGGGTTTGGGATAGAAGGTGACTTGACTTCTTTGGCAAAACTTGGATGATGTTCTTCCAAAGGCTTTCATATTTTCTTATCTTGCGTTGAAGCAGACAATGGCAACCGAAATAACACCATCTTGTGCTGTGTGAAGAGAGCCCCAGCTTCAGGAAATCAGCCAGCAGGTGATTCTCCTTCTCTAGTCTGTTCTGGTCAAATCACATTTGGGGCATTTTGGTTAACATTGGGAATGACGTTTAAGGTAAATGTTAGTAAGTTCAAAGGTGTTTAGAGGAAGACAACCAGGGGAATCAAGGGCTCAGGTTCTTGCCACAAGAAGATAAGTTGAGGAACCACGATTATTTTAGCCTGGAGAAGATCTAGGGTGGTGTAGTTGGACAGTATGTTAGTAGTCTTCATATAATTGAAGGAATGTCATGTAAAATAGGAACTATTGTTGTCCTCATAGAACAAAAAGAGGGAGCAACAGGGAAAAAAGAGGCAAAAATAGATTTGAAAGGAAATCCTTATAATGATACAAGTGTTCTGGGGTTGTATGGTGGAAAAGTCACAGGAAACAGCGTCAGACGACCAGGTTCTAATTTTGACATTGGAAAACCTTTCTGGTCCTCAGTTGCTTCTTTTGTAAAATGAGGAACTTCATAGGTGATCCCCAAGTTCCCTTTCAGCTCATGTTATGTTTTGTAGCAAAGATACTTTTCTGACTTAAGGGTGGATCAAATGTCCCACTAAGGTCCTGGTCTGGAAATTGATTATTCTACAAAAAAAGCAAAAGTGTTGTAATGTAACTATTTTCCCCTTTGGTTTGTCCAATGAAGAGATGTGTGTACTTTCCCAACCAATTGTCTCTGGTACCCTACCTTTCCTCCACCTAACTAACTGCTACTTCCTTCCTTTTGAGATGACCTTCCATTTCCATCGTATACATCCTGTACATGCTGTCATCCTGGATTCCTCACTACTCTCACCTCCTTCATCCAAGTTGTTGCCAAGACCTGTCGATTTTGCCTTTGCAGCATCTCTTGAATATGCTTCCTTTTCTCCTCAGACACTGTCATCAGTCTGTTATCACCTCATGCCTGGATTATTGCAATAGCTTGCTGGTGGATCTGCTTCTCTCAAGTCTCTCCCCTCCAATCTATCCTCCATTCAACTACTAAAATGATTTTCCTAAAACACAGGTCAAATTATGCCACACACATTCAAATTCCACTGGCTCTGTATTGCCTCCAAGATCAAACACAAAACACTGTTTTGTATTCAAAGCCCTTTATAACTTAGTCACCTCCTACCTTTTCAGTCTTCTATCTTATTCTTCAACAATTCTTCAATTTAGTGAAACTGACCACCTGACTGTCCTAAGGACAAGATACTGCATCTCATAGCTCCAGGCATTCTCTCTGGCTGGCCCCATGCTCTCCCTCCTCCACTTCAACTACTGATCTCACTGGCTTCCACTAAGTCCAGACTAAAATCCTATCTTCTATAGGAAGACTTCCCTAACACTTTTTTTAAAATTCTGGTTCTCAATTATTTCCTATTTATCTAGTATATAGCTTGCTTTGTACATGTTTTTTTGCATATTATCTCTCTCACTACATTTTAAGTTCCTTTAGGGCAGGAACTATCTTTTGCCTCTTTTTGTCTTCTTAATTCTTAGCACAGTCTCTGGCACATAGCAGGTGCTTAATAATCTTTGTTGATTTGAAATTGCACGTTTGTCTCACTCTTAGAGTGCAAACTCTGATCACAGGGACTGTGTTTTTGCCTTTCTTGGTGTTCGTCTTTAGCACAATTCCTAGGTTACAGTGAAAACCTAATAAATGTTGACTGACTGACTGAGTCACAAAACCTCATAGTGGTAAAACTTGAAGGAACATTAAAACAAGAGTAAATCAAGATTTATAGAGATATAATGACTTAAAGTCATACAACTAGCATGTAAGTCACATCTGGAACCTAGTACTTGACTCAAAATATCCTGTGAACTGGAAAACGCTATTTTTTCATCAGTATATGAGCACCTATGCTTCTCAAGCACCCCTTTGTCATATTTCTCAGAATATTATCTTTCTTTGAGTTAATTTTGTCTTGTGTGCCTACTTAAATGTTCTTTATTCAAGACCTCTGCTAGAGTTGTCATTTGACCTTTCCCTTAAACTATCTATCAACAAGCATTTACTGTTTACCAGTTTTCATTTGCTTCAAGTGAGCCATCTATATAAGACTGAAAAGAAGGTAAAATTGAAGGGTATGGGCTTAGTAGCATTATTTACAGGACTTAAAAATGGGTTTGACACCTCATATCTCAGAATATACCAGTATATTATCCTTTCATCTCAATTCAAACAAATATTAACAACCTTAGTGCCTCCGTTTTTCCTTCTATTCTGACAAACGAGAAAGTACATTGATGAACTAGAAGTCCAAGCTTGAATGTGTAGATAGATAGACAGACAGACAGACTGATAGGTAGATAGATGTTTATGTATTGGTTGCTGTCCCTTGTTCTCTAAGAGAACCAATATAACATCACTATGTGAGAGTCAAGTTACAATGTGTCTGACTGACCAATCAGACCATTATGAGCTTAAAAAACTCTACCACAGGTCAGGCACAAATAATCCATATGAACATCTGTGGTGGATTCTCTAAATTTGTGCATCTTGTGTTTCTTTTGAGATACTTCAGTTCTGCTTTGCTCATAGAGCACAATGCCTTCTCTGATGTGGGCATGCCATGCTGAACAGTCCTGTGCCAATGTCTCCTATGTCACACAATCAATTCCAAAGTTCTTAAAAGAGACCATAAGAGTCTTTGTATTGCTTCTTCTGACCACAATGTGAGCACTTGCTGTTTGTGAGTCCTCCATAAAATAATCTTTTGGGTAAGTGTATGTTTGACATCTAAACAACATGGCAAACCCATGTGCTTTTTGCAGTAGAGTTTAAATGCAATAGAATTCAAACTCTACTATACAATATATATATATATTTATATATCTGTGTATGTATGTGTGTATGTATGTATGTATGTAGGTGTGTGTGTATATATATATAGATAGATAGATAGATAGCATTACCCCTTGAAATAATGTTATAATATTATGTGTGTATGTATGTATGTGTGTGTGCATGCACACATATAATATTAAGGAGGAAATGCTATTAATAAGAGATGAAAAAGAATTTGCTTGCTTGGAAAAAAATTCAGTCAGGAAAACATTTTTTTTTCCTAATGAGTGCTCAAAATATGTTTG
>JAQQSK010012115.1:0-12001 GCA_028658325.1 Potorous gilbertii
CGTTCAATTTTCTTCAAAGATCTATCGTACCTATCTTATCTAGAGTTTTATTTACCTCCTTAACCTCTTTCTTGTTTATTTTGAGGTTAGATTTATCAAGTTCAGAAAGAGGGAGGTTGAGGTCTCCCACCAGTATAGTTTTGCTGTAAATTTCTTCCTTCAACTCCCCCAACCTCTCCTCTGAGAATCTGGATGCTACACCACTTGGAACATACATGTTTAGTAATGATATTACTTCATTGTCTACGGTGCCTTCTATCAGGATATAGTTTCCATCCCTATCCCTTTTGATTAGATCTATTTCTGCTTTTGCTTTGTCTGAGATTAGGATTGTTGCTCCTGCCTTTCTTACATCAGTTGAAGCACAATATATTTTGCTCCATCCTTTGACCTTTATCCTATGTGTATCCCCCTGTTTCAAATGTGTTTCTTGTAAGCAGTATATTGTTGGATTATGGCTTTTAATCCATTCTGCTATCCATCTCCATTTTATGGGAGAATTCTTTGGATTCACATTCACAGTTATGATTACAACCTCTGTATTTCCCTCCATCCTCTTTCCCACCATTTGTGCTTTTAGCTCTCCTGTCTCCCTTCCCCTCCTCAATAGTATTCACTTTTCACCACCTCCTCCTGTTGCCTTCCCCTCCTTCTTTTAGCCTCCCTCCCTTTTATTCCCCTTTACTCTTATTGCTTCTTCCCTCCATTTTAGCCTCCCTCCCTTTTCTTCCTCTTCCACTCCTACTGCCTATAGAGCTAGTTAGAATTATCTACTGAAGTTTATTGTTCGGTCCTTTAAACAAATCAGATGAGAATACCTCTCAAACAATGCTCATCTCCCTCCCCTCTTTCCCTCTACTGTGATTTTGTACTTCTTCTTGTGATATAATTTGCCATTTTCTGCTTCCTCCTTTTCACATCTCCTATTACAATCCCTTCTCATACTTAAATCATATTTTTTATCATGATATCATTTACTTTATACCCATTCCCTCTATGTATGTCCCTTCTATATTTCATTATAGCCACACAATTCTCAAGATTAACAGGTATCATCTTCCCTTTAGGGTGGTAAAGAGTTTGTCCTAATTGAGTTACAAGTTGTTTCCCTGCCCCCTCTTGTTTACCTTTTTATGATTCTCTTGAGATCTGCATTTGAAGATCAAATTATGTATTAAGTTCTGGCGTTTTGGACAGGAAGCTCTGGAAATCTCTTACTTCGTTGAATGACTTTCTCCTTGCCTGAAATGTTATGCTGAAATTTGCTGGGTAGCTGATCCTTGGTTGTAGTCCCAACTCCTTTGTCTTGTGGAATATTGGGTTCCAATTCTTTCAGTCTTTTAATGTAGAAGCTGCAATGTTCTGTGTAATTCTGACTGTATCTCCTTGATATTTAAATTGTTTCTTTCTGGCTTCTTGAAATATTTTCTCCACGTAATAGCTCTGGAATTTGGCAACTACATTTCTTGGAATTTTGAGTTTGGGATTCCTTTCAGGAGGGGAACTGTGGATTCTTTCGATGGCATTTTGCCCTCTGAATCTAGCACTTCTGGGCAGTTTTTCCTTCATGATTTCCTGGAAGATATTGTCCAGGATCTTTTCTCCTTCATGGGTTTCTGGTAGGCCAATAATTCTTACGTTTTCTCTTCTGGATCTATTTTCCAGGTCAGTTGTTTTTCCGATTAGATACTTTACATTTTCTTCTATCTTTTCATTCTTTAGATTTTGTTTGACTGATTCTTGCTTGTCTCGTTGAGTCATTAGTTTTTACTTGCCCAATTCTAATCTTTATCAAATTGTTTTCTTCCATTAACCTTTGTATCTGCTTTTCCATCTGCCCAATTTTTCCTTTTAAGGTGTTATTTTCTCCAGTTAATTTTTGTACTTCCTTTTCCATTTGACCAATTTTCCCAGTTAGGTTTTGGGTTTCCTTTTCCATTTGACCTTTTAGGGAGTTATTTTCCTTTTCCATTTTTTCAATTTTTCTTTTCAAAGAGATGTTCTCATCAGTGAATTCCTTTATCAAGATTTTAAAATCATTGGCCAGTTTATCTTCTATTTCCTTCTTCAGCTGTTCCAGGAGAGCTGCTTGTGCTTGTGAGCAGTTCATAGCCCCTTCTGAAGATTCAGATGGAAGTACAGTCTCAGCTCTGACATCTTTGGTGTTTGAGTTTTATTCCTTATCCTCATAGAAAGATTCTGTGTTTCTTTTGCCTCTCTGCTTTTTCTTGTTCATGATGTTGATTGGGTGTTGTGGCTTCTGATTCTTTCAGTCAGAAACTACAGAACTTTTAGCTGAGCTGATGTGTGAAAAAGGTAAAAGCAGGTTTTTGTTTTGTGTTTCCCTGATCAGCCCTGGGATTAGCTTGGTAAGTGTGGAGGAGGAGTGTTCTAGTCACAGGAGATCTCCTCAGCTGAACTGAGGCAAAGGCAAGCTCAGGGGATCGTGATCCCAGTTTCTCTATTGTCTTTCTTATTCCCCTGCAGAGCTGAGTCACACCTAGATGCTAATGCGTGTTCTCACCCCTCCTGGGGCTCCTCTCCTGGTGCTGAGGCTTGCCTGGGTCCTAGTGTGAGTTTTCTCTGCCCTGGCTCCTCTTTGCCTCTACCAGTGGGAGGAATCCTCCTTAGCTATTTTCCTAGCCTCGGGTGTTATGAGACTGCTATTGGCCCCTTTGCTGTTTCCACTGATCTGGTATTTTTCTGGGTAAATATTTTATGGTTCTTTCATGGTCCTCAAGGAGGAAGGAGAGAGCATTTACTCATCACTCAGCCATCTTGGCTCTTGGACGTTCAAGTAGGTGACTTACCGAAGTTTACTCTTCTGGCTGAAGGTCTCAGGAGCTTCTACACTGATATCTGGCGCCGGGAGGCTCTCATTGGCTGGGCTCGGCTTGTCTCCCACCCTTGGTGCCACTCCGTTGGTTCCGCCCACAACTCTCAGGGAACACGCCTTCTGTTCCTTTGTGCTGGCCGGCTGTGCTGTGGGCTGGGGTCTCACCCCGGTGTAACAGATCCTTCCCATGGACCTTCCAGTCTAACCTGGGCTCCAAATCCATCACAGTCTGTCTCACACTGGATTCTGCACCTCCAAAATTTGGTCAGATTCTGTTTCAGAGGTATCCAAAGGAGTGTGTCTGAGAGCTTAGGTGAGTTGTTGCTCTCACTCCACCATCTTGGCTCTGCCTCCCTCCTTCCCTGCCATACACTAAGTGAGCCAGGTATAGGGTAAATGTGGGGAAAAGCAAAGAAACCTCACCTTACCTTTGCTTTCCAACTCCAGCCAGCTCAGTATCAGGTAAGTTGCAACATTTAGCTTCTATCTGAAAGAACTAGAGGCCATAACACACAAAGCCTCAAGTTTTAGGCACAAGAACTGTGGGACAGAGCCCCCTGTGTCCCAGGCACAGAGATCTACTTTAGAAGATTTTGTTACTTTTTTCCAATTCCTGTTTACTACTGCTCTGAGAGCAGAAATTGGGAGTGGACAACAGAAACCAGAAACAATTCATCCAGCATTTTTATATTTTATTTGTATTTCTACATCAGATCTAGGGTTTTGTAGTGCACTGTATTTATCTTGTGTTATATCATATCTAGAGCATACCTGGAATAAAACTAAGATACCAAAGATAGAATCCAAATGTTTATGAATGTAAATAGCCTGCTAATTTGGGTAATATGTACTTATTTTCTCTTTCCTTTTAGTCCCTTTCCATGCCACAGATTCTTCCATGCCAAACCTCATTTTCAGATAACAACATGATTTTTTCTCTATTTGTTGCCCATCCCTGTTGCAGACAGTTATCACTCTTATTGACAATACTGCATTACATATGCAGTGTAGTGAATAAAGCATTGGGTCTGGAGTCAGGAAGACCTCAGTTCAAAGGGGGCCTCAGATACTACCTGTGTGATTTTGGGCAGATCAATTAACTTCTATTTGTGTTAATTTCTTCAACTCTAGAATGAGGATAATAGTAGTACTTTCTTCCTCGATGGTTATGAGGAACATATGACATACTATTTGTAGATTTCTTAGAACAGCACCTGGCATATATTAGGTGTTATTTAAAAGTTACTATACTATTATTATTACTACTTTTACTACATCTGCATGTTCAAATTTATATTTTTCCGGTAAATAACAAAATTGTAGGAAATGGAGCTAAGATGGCAGAGTATAATCGGAGACTTATTAGAGCTCCCCCCACAAACCCAACCAAATGCCTGTAAAAATAACTAAACAAATTCTGGAGCTTCAGAACACACAGAATGACAGAGTGAAGCAAATTTCCAGCCCCACATAGCCTGGAATGTCGATAGGAAACATATATCGCACTGGGAGCAGAGCACAGTGCAATTTGGCCTGTGCCAGAACAGAGAGATCTGAGCAAGCCTTTGGGAGACTGAATCTCTGGCATTTGTGGTAGTTTCCAAACTTCACAACTCCAAAATGCTGAGGACAAATTAAAAGGTCAGTGGAAAAACCTGTCAGGTCTGTAGGAGAGAGGGGAGGCAGGGTGCTGAGGCAGGTTCAGCAGGGGTAGAGGCAGCTGCACTTCCTGGAGCTGTAGACCTACAGATTTTGGGGGAACCAAGTGGTTGACAGTACAACCACACCAACTCCAATAGAAGCAGAGAACTACCTTGAAAAGACCTCAAAAATCAAGTAAATGGCTGGGGAAATGAGCAAAATTCAGGAAAAATAATCAGACTATAAAGACTTACTTGAGTAACAAGGAAGACCAAAACATACAGACAGAAAAAGACAACAAATTCAATGTTGCTACATCCAAAGTCTCCAAAAAATAGGAATTTGTTTGTCTCAGAACATGGAAGAATTCAAAAAGCATTTTGAAAATCAAGTAAAAGAAGTAGTATAAAAATGGGAAGACAAATGAGAGTGATGCAAGAAAACCATGAAAACTGAGTCAACTGTTCATTAAAGGGGACTCAAAATTACTGGAAAAAATAACACTTTAAAAATAGACTAACCCAAATGGCAAAAGAAATCCAAAAAGCCAAAGAGGAGAAGAATGCCTTAAATAGTAGAATTGGTCAGATGGAGAAGAAGGTTCAAAAGCTCACTGAAGTAAATTCTTCAAAGATTAGAATGAAGCAGATGGAAGTTAGTAAGTTTATAAAAAATCAAAAAACTATAAAACAAAAAAAAGGGAAAGGAAGAATACTAGACAATGTGAAATATATCAATGGAAAAACAACTGACCTGGAAAGTAGATACAGGAAGGTCAATTTAAACATTATTGGAGTACTTTTTCAGGTATGCATTTAAAAGAGAGTTTATATGTCAACTTTCATGAAATTATCAAGGAAACTGCCCTAATATTCTAGAATCAGATGGTAAAATAGTTTTTTTGAAAAAATCAATCAAGCCTCTCCTGAAAGAGATTCCAGTAGGAAAATTCTAGCGATATTGTAGTCAAGTTCCAGAGTTCCCAGGTCAAGTAGAAAATATTGTAAGCATCCATAAAGAAATAATTTGAGTATTGTGGAAACAGAATCAGGATAGCACAAGATTTAGCAGCTTCTAAATTAAGGGATCACAGGGGTTGGAATATGATATTCCAAAAGTCAAAGGAGTCAGGATTAAAGCCAAGAATTACCTACCCAGCAGAACTGAGTATAGTACTCCAGGGAAAACATGGTTATTCAATGAAGTAGAGGACTTTGAAACATTCTTGATGAAAAGACTAGAACTGAAAAGAAAATTTGACTTTCAAACACAAGAATCAAGAGAAGCATGGAAAGATAAACAGGAAAGAGAAATCATAAGGGACTTAATAAAGTTTAACTGTTTACATTCTTACACAGAAAGATAATATTTATAACTCTTAAGACTTTTCTCAGTATTAGGATATTTGGAGGAACTATAGACATAATGGACAGAGGACATGAGTTGAATGGGAAGAGATGGCATCTAAAGAATAAAATAAAAGGAGTGAGGGAGCAATATATTGGAAGAATAGGAGAAATAGATTGGGGCAATTTATCTCACATAAAAGAAGCAAAAAAAAAATTTTTCAGTGGAGGAAAAGAGGAGGGAGGTGATAGGGAAAGAGTGAACTTTAGTCTAATTGCATTTGGTTTAAAGAAGGAATAACATGCACACTCAGTTTGGTATTAAAATATCTCTTACACTACAGGAATGTAGGGGTGAAAGAACTAAATGAGGGTTTGGGGATGACAGATGGGAGACAAATGGGAGGAGGGAGTAATCAGAATTAAAAATTTTTTGAGAAGTGATAGAGTCAAAAAAGAGAATAGAACAAATTGGGGGGCAGGATAGGATGGAGAGAAATATAATTATTCTTTCACAATATAATAGTTATGGAAGTGTTTTCCATAACTACACATGTATAACCTCTATTGAATTGTTTGCCTTGTCAGTGGGGATGGGTACGGAGAAAGGGAGAGAAGTTGGAACACAAATTTTTAAAAATGAATGTTAAAAACTGTTTTACATGCAACTGGGAAATAACATATACATGCAATGGTGTATATAAATCTATCTTGCCTTACAAGAAAATACAGGATGGGGATAAGAGAAGGAAGGGGTTTAATACAAGAGAAGGCAGATTGTGGAAGTGATTTCAGAATACATGCTCTTCTGTTGTTGGAGAAGGGGAGATATGGGAAGAAAATTTGGAACTCACAATCTTGTGGAAGTGAATGTTGGAAATTAAAATTAAATAAACTTTTAAAAATAATATATATTTTTAAAGAAGAAATTCATCTTGCCCTTCAAGAAAGTAAAGGGGATGGGGAAAGTGGGGGGGATGATAAAAGGGAAGGAAGGCTGAGGGAAGGCAAAATCAGAATGCATGCCATCTCCTAGTGAGTGAGAGGGGAAAGATGGGAAGAAAATTTGGAACATAAAATCTTGTAGAAATGAATGTTGAAAACTAATAATAAATAAATGAAATGAAATCTTTAAAAAGAAACTAATGGGCTAGTAAATAAAACTTGGAACTGGTTTTAGGAAAAAAAAATCAATAATACAGATAAACCATTGGTTAATCTAATTTTAAAAAGCAAATAACAAAGCCAAAAAAAAATCATATGATTGTAGGATCAATATTAAACCATAAGCAAGCAGATTCTGTAATCGAAAATTGCTAGAAACCTTTCCCACAATATCAAGGGTTAATCAAAGATGATGATTATCACCACTATTATTCAGTATTTTTACTAGAAATGCTAGTTATAGCAATAAGAAAAGAAAACATAGTTAGAATAACCAGTGAGGTAATAAAATTCTCACTTATGCAGATGATACAATGGTATACTTAGAGAATCAAGTAAAAAATGAAATTATGATAACTGAAATAATTAACTTTAGCAATGTTGCAGAATATAAAATAAACCCATATAAATCATCAGTATTTCTATATATTACCAACAAAGTCAAGTCCCAAAAGATGGGATGAGAAATTCCACTCAAAATAACAATAGACAATACAAAATACTTGAGAGTGTATCTGCCAAGACAAACTCAGGAACTGTATGAATACAATTGCAAAATAATTTTCACACAAATAAAGTCAGATCTGAACAATTGAAAAAACATCAGTTGCTCATGGGTATACTGAGCCAGTATAATACCAATGACAATTCTGTCTAAATTAATTTACTTATTTAAAGTCATAACAATGAAACTCCCATGAAACTATTTCATAGAGCTTGAAAAAAGAATAACAAAATTTATCTGGAAGAACAAAAGGTGAGGAATATCAAGTGAAGTAATGAGAAAAATTACAAAAGAAAGTGGCCTACCTGTATCAGGTTTCAAAACTACATTATAAAGCAGTAATCATCAAGTTCTCTGCTACTTCCTACGCAATAGAGTCATGGCTAAATGGAATATTTTAGGTACCCAAAACAAAGTGGTAAAGTAATAGTAATCTAGTGTTTAATATAGTCAAAGCCCTAGCTCCTACAATAAGAACTCACTTTTTCATAAAACCTGCTAGGAAAGCTGGAAACCAGTATGACAGAAATTAGGCACAGACAAATTTCTTGCACTATATTCCAAGATAAGATAAAAATGATTTAGACAGAAAAGGGGATATCATAAGCAAATTAGGCAAGATTAAGTCAGCAAGCTATAGTTTATCTGTCCAGTCTATGGAGAAGGGAAGACATTTTTTTAACCATACAAGAGATAGAGAGTGATAAGAAAAATGTACACTATTGATTATATTAAATTGAATTTAAATTGTTTTTGGACCATCAGAACAAATGCAGCCAAGATTAGAAGAACAAATGATGAGAAATATTAAGCCCTCATTTCTCAAATATATAGAGAATCGAATGTCATTCCTCAAGAGATAAATTGTCAGAGGATATAAATGAAGTTTTCAAAAAAAGTAATCAAAGCTATCTGTATTCATGTGAAAAAATAACCTAAATTACTATAGATTAGAGAAGTAGAAATTAAAAACTACTTTGAGACATCATCTCACACCTATCAGATTGGCTAATATGACAGAAAAGGAAAATGACAAATGTCAGTGTAATTGTGGGGAATGTGAAGATCTTCCCTGTCCTTTAATAGGCTCATGTGACTTGTTTTGAGCTCTCACCCAGCCCACAGCCAGTGGGTGTGCTGATGGTGCTGATGGTGGGAGGAACTTGCTGAATGGGGGGAGCAAAAAGGGTACTGCAGGGAGAGAGTGATACAGAGCTGAGTGAGAGAGGAGGCAGAGCAGAGAACAGCAGCTAGTATGACAGGGAGAGATTTTGCTTAAGGAGATTGTGAGGACGCATTGTATCAGTAAGCACTCCAACCTACACATGGGGGCCTGTTATCACAGGTTCTTAGACCTGCATTTGTAAAAAAGAAAGGCAACTTTTAAGGAGTTAACAATCACTTTAATCAATCACATATATCATTCCTTTAACCAAGTACATACATCATTCAGTTAATTCCGTGAATCAGCACCCTGAATTTCAAAGAAAATACAGAGAAATCAAAAGATCAACAGACATGGCTTCCTCTACCTGAATTCAACAGACAATTGAACCCCAACTGTTTGACTATAATTACCAGAGAGGGAAGCGCAGCATTTGGGTTTTCAAAGCTTGGGGCAGGGGAGCTCCTTTAGCAGCTTTCCAGAGTCCTTATCTGGCCAAACAAATACTTCCAGTCAGTAAGCCCCAAAGTAATCAAAAGACATGGCTTCCTCTGCCTGACAATAATTCAGCAGACAGGTACAACAGTCTGACCATACCAGAGTGGAAACACATCTGGATTCTCGTTTGGGGGACTCCTTAGAAGTTGCCCAGATTCCTCATCTGGAACTCAAACCTTCTTACCAAAAATTAATCCCCAAAGGAAAACCTAAAATCAGAATATTCATACTTTTTTTTAGAGCCAGAGAGAATCATAAGCCTTGAAAACCAGTGCCTCATTAACAAAAGGTTTGTGCCTTCCTACATTTTCCCCAATGAAACTCCCCTTAATGGGTAAGCCCATTAATGGCTAAGGAAGATCTTTAATCATATTAAAATAACTAACGATATAAATATATATACTGAATCTAGTTAAAGAAACTCTTGTTTCTGTACTTTACTCCTAATAAAGACTCTTGATTGATAAAGCAAGATTCAGTCAGAGGCACTTGATCATACTAAAACATCAACAGCAAAAAAGGCCTCTTTTGATTGCCCTTACAGGCATGATAGAGGGAAGGCTTGGGGATGGCTATGCATTAATAATGTGTATAGATTTCCTTGTTACTATGATGGGTTTAGATTTTTGGTCTATGGTCTATGAATAAATATCTTGATTTCATCTTTGAGGAAGAGAGTTTATATGTTGGGAATTTAGCCAGTAAATACACATTTATATACACAGTGGTTGTTTTGGATATTGCATTGGAGTTACAAAAAGCAATGAGTATGGGATCACAAAATATAAAACCTCTACTTCCTTGAGACAGGAAGGTTTTAGGGAAGGAAATGGGTATCCCAGGATGGGATGATCTACCTTATTCCTCCCTGGCAAAAGAATTGGCTAAAAGCATGGGACTTGTGAAAACTGGAAACTGAATCTACACAAGGGAGAACCCAGAGATATAGAAAGATGTTTGCAAGGAATACCAATAGAACAAGGAAAATAAATGTTAGGGATGTGAAGAAAAGCATGGGCATTATTAACAAGTTGTCATTTTATATGTAAAAGCAGAGATAATTTGCTGGAGGAAAAAATTTAGCTTAAAAAAAGGAGATAGCTGATTTTCAAGAGAAGTTTTCTGTTGCAGCATCTGAACTTTCCTTTAAAACAGCAAGCTAAAAAGTATCAGCTGGTAACAGAAAAGACAATTGTGAGAGTGTCTTAGAAAGAATAAATGAAGGGGAAAGTTAACAACAGGAAAATAAATGCAACCCTTGTATCTATAGGGCCTGACTGGGGTCCAGAAACTGGGAGGAAGATTGATGGGAGAAAATGAAACAAATTTAGATAAGGAGTCTTACAGGAATGTGGGTGAACATTCAATAATATAAATGAAGCAGAATAACTTGGGGGGGAGGGCATACAGTGTTTAAGGAGGTAACTGAGGATA
This sequence comes from Potorous gilbertii, assembly GCA_028658325.1. Lineage (NCBI taxonomy): Eukaryota > Metazoa > Chordata > Mammalia > Diprotodontia > Potoroidae > Potorous > Potorous gilbertii. The sequence continues at coordinate 10,590 of JAQQSK010012115.1, forward strand.
TTACTCAGCAGGAGATCACTGATACTTTAAGTCACTTCACCCCCACAATGAGAGAATCATTAGTTCCTTGGATGGTGAGAATCTCACTAAGAGATATGAGGAGTATAGATAGATAAAACAGATTGTTTGAAATTCACAGGTATTAGAATCCCTTTGTACAACTAGCTTGTAGGGATCATATTCAAGAAGGTAACAATGGAATTTATCTGTTAGTGTTACCTGCTGAGGGATGCAGTAAGTATTATCTCAGTGACTCTATGCAGCCTAGAGGACAAAGGCCCTGATATTCACTTAGAGACTATATGAGAAAGTTAAAGGAAGAGGTAATGGAAACCGCAATAATGGTTGCAGAAGGCAATGCTTATAAGCTTATCAACTCTCTGTTAATGGTTCTTCATACAAATGTAATATTGAAATGAGGTGCTCTAGCTTACAAGCACCTAATTCTAACTGTTCTATTTGGGGAGATAGACAATCCTCCTTCAGAGGTGCTGGATAAGATTTCATGGTTAAGTGACTTACGGTAATGGGATAAAGATAAATATCCTCAAGAGAGAAGAGCAAATAGCCAACAGATTCAAAAGTCAGGTTAACAAGAAAAGAATTATTTATTGCTTTTTTAAAGAGGAGGGAGAGATTTTGGAAGAATAGATGATATCTAACTAATGAAGTATATAAGATGTACAGAGACGAGGGACTTAATATGAGATGGAATAGGGATATAATAACTGCCCCTACATATCCTCCTGAATCACTGTATCCAAGTTTGTTACATCCTCAGGGAGAATAGGAAATTTAGCTCAGATTAAACAAGTATGCAGATGGGATTACAGATCCCATATCAGTTTAAACATATCCTGGAAAAAAAGGATCAACTACTGTAACTAGGGCATTAAAAGATATTGGGATAGAAATCTCTCTTATACATGGAAACCCTGCAGTAAGCAACATATGAATTGGTTCAATTCTAGTGGATCCATGGACTCCAGAAGCACAACTGACATTATATTTACCATGCCTTTGGTTATTATCTCATTGCTTTTAACCTGTTGCTTGATTTGAAAGTCAAATTTTCTTTTCAGCTCTGGTCTTTACATCAAGAATGTTTGAAAGTCCTCTATTTCATTGAAAGACCATATTTTCCCCTGAAGTATTATACTCAGTTTTGCTGGGTAGGTGACTCTTGGTTTTAGGCCTGGTTCCTTTGACTTCTGGAATATCCTATTCCATGTCCTTTGATCCCATAATGTAGAAGCTGCTAGATCTTGTGCTATCCTGATTGTATCTCCACAATACTGGAATTGTTACTTTCTAGCTGCTTGCAATATTTTCTCCTTGACCTGGGAACTCTGGAATTTGGCCACAATGTTCCCAGGAGTTTCTCTTTTTGGATCTCTTTCAGGAGGTGATTG
>JAQQSK010012116.1:0-12000 GCA_028658325.1 Potorous gilbertii
AGATTCCAGGAGAGGAAAGTAAGCAGTTTTGAAAGGCAATTTGGAGGATTGAAATATAAAACCAGAATTGGCCCTAGGTAATTATAACAAGTCTTATTTGTATAGCACTTTATGGTTATAAAGGACTTTACATAGATTATCTCATTTCATAGGGTATGATTTGGAGCTTGAAAGCACCTTAGAGATCATCTAATTTAACCTCTTTACCTTTCAAAGGAGGAAACTGAGGCTCAAACGGTCAAATGGCTCATCCTGAGTCAAACAACTAGTAAGAGGCATTTGGGTCTCTTGGAAGAAGCCGAGATCTTCCAAGACAGTAAAGTAAATAGGGTTTATTTTTGGCTTCTACCCACGTTCCTTTGGCCAATCCCTACTCTCCCTTGAACCCAACTCCTTCCCAGATCCCCAGGTTCCTTTTTTACCTAAGCATCTTCCCTTCCTCTCCATTGGGGTTACCTTTCCCTGAAGAGCCTGTAAGTTCCAAATTATGCCCATCCCCTGACCCTGAAACCCTGGAGTCTCATTTTCTCAGGGCCATGTGTAATGTTAATATAAGGTTAATGGTGGGTGGGGGAAAGAGTTAAAGGTCTTCCCTAGCCCATTGATAGGTCTCAATACCTTTTGTTAATTTCTATTGTCTTTTATGTCTATTTCTATTCTAAGTCTGAGGGTCCTGCCCTCCTCTGAAAAACATATAAATTCTCTGGTGGTGCAGTATATAGAGCATCAGTGCAGGAGTCAGAAGGACCTGAGTTCATATCTCACCTCAGATACTTGACGCTCACTAGCTTTGTGACCTTGGACAAGTCACTTGACTCTAATTGCCTCATCCTGGGTCATTCCAGTCATCCTGATGAATATCTAGTCACTGGATTCAGATGCCTCTGGAGGAGAAGTGAGGCTGGTGACCTGCACAGCCCTCCCTCACTCAAAAACAAAGTCAAGTGCAAGTCACGCCATCATTTCTCTGATGGCATTGCTTTCTTTGGCAAACAAAGGACAAACACACACACAAATACTCTGAGGTGAGGTTTTATTTTGGGGATTCTCATTGGAAGTGTTTGTTTGGCCAGACTAGACTCTGGGCAGTCATTAAGGAACCCCCCAGCTTTGAAAACCCAGATGTTGGTGCTTCTCTCTCTGGTAACTATGTATGTATGTAATGGTCAGACAGTTGGATCTGTCTGTCAGTCTGTGATGTATGTATTACTTATGGTCACACAGTTGGAAGCCTTGTCTGTTGGTCTTTATTTCCTCTGTATTTTCTCTGTAATTCAGGGTGCTGACTTTTTCTCCTGAACTACATGAATGATATATGTGCTTGATTAAAGTAGATTGTTGACCCTTCTAAAGTTGCTTTCCATTTGGAAAAGCAGGTCTAAGAACTTGTCCAGCAGGCACTCCTGGATATATTGGGGTCCTTGCTGTTACACCATGATAGCCCACTAAGGGGAACCTGATTGTCCTCTTCATGCTAAGGTGTTCTGGGCTGCTAGTGGCCCAAGATGATCCCACCTACTTGAGTTTCTATGTCTCAACCCAAACAAGAGACTGAAAGGGGAGGGGGGAAGTCATTGGGAACCATATTATAGTCAGAAGTCTTGATTTAAAAAGCTCTACTGTGGGAGTTTGGGCAAATCATTTCATATTCTGTACTTTAGTCTTCTCAGCTATAAAATGATACAGGTGAAAGATGTGATTTTTCAGATCTTTCCCATCTCACATTCTACAACATGGCCTTAGGAGGGACATGAAGGGACACGGGAATGGTTGTACAAGGGAGGATTTTAGATGACTAGAATCTTGGTGCCTCTTAAAAAAATCCACACAAATGATGTAAAGCTGGTCCTTCATGAAGATGGCAAAACTGAGCAACACTTAGGAAGGCTGATGAAATATTGATCGAGTGCCTGAGGAAATGGCGTTCAGCCGCTCTTTCCCTGTGTGGGACTCTGGCCAGCATAAAGCCCACCCAAGTGCTTGGCTCCTCTGACAAGTGTTTCCAATAAACAGATTCAGGTGGTACTAATGGAATACTATTTATTTCTGTGGCTTCAGGGCCAAGGTATTTAGATAATTCAGGGGACCTCAAAATGTAAACACCTTAACATTTGCATTTCTTCTAGGAAAAAGTATTTCTCTGTGTGTCTGTGTATGCACATATGTGTACATGTATGTATGTGTATATGTACACATATAGTATAGATTTAGATATGTATACATATATTATCAACTTAGCAGGCTCCTTGTCTACATTTGTCAGCCCTAATCAGACAAACCCTGATGGGTTTAGATTTAAGCTCACTTAAGTCCCAGAAAGCTCTTCTGAAGCTGTCATCAGACTTGTGAAATTGGAGAATATTTAACTTGTTGATTAAGTACTTAACATTACAAATGAATGCAAAACTGTCTATCAGTTGGAGTGTGACTATGCTGGCAGTGTTGGAAGTTTCTACTTTGGTGATAATGAATGACCTAACAATCTTTCAGCCTCAGTGCAACAGCCAGGCTCCTTGCCCCCCACCCTAGCTTTCCACCTAAGCCTTAGGAACTGTTCAGTTCAGCTTATTTCTCTTCATGGGGAACTTTGGGTGATGTTTGGAGCTGTATTGGGGCTGGATAAGAAAGGGCAGAATTAGAACATGCATGCTTGTTTTTGCATCTGTGAGTAGATAGAAAATAACAAAGACAAAGGAATATTCTAAGGACACAGGAGGAAAAGTTGGTGGGAGAGACATAGAACAATTAAGTTGTATTAGATTGTCATTCTGTTAATTTTACAGGTGCCTCTGCAAGACAGCATGGTATGAATGGAAACCAAAGTATCAGGCATAGAGGCTGGAGACCTGGCTTTGGGTCCTGCCGCAGACATTTCTTTACCAGGTGTGTCATTGTGGGCAAAACATTTAACTTTTCAGAGCCTTGGTCTCCTCATCTGTGAAATGGGAACGAAATGTACCCCCCTTGTACTCACAGAGTTCTTTTGAGGAAAATGCTCTGTGAAGTATAAGGGCTTTTGGTGGTGACTGGTGAGGAAACTCCCAACAACCAAACACTGACCACTAGGCTATAACTTATTGCCCTAGAAAGCAGCATGGAGCACAGAGAGGTTAAACACTTCCCTAGAGTCAGATGGTCAGTATGTGTCAGAAGTGGGCTTTGACCCCTAATCCTTCTGACTTTGTGGTCAGATCTCTAGCAGTTGTACTTCATCCTATCTCAAAATGGGAGTTATCAATGTATAAAAAGTTTGGAGTTTGTGGTGTTGGTTGGGATTTTATGGCAGCATGGTATATAGCAGATCACTTAGTTTTCCTAGGCCTCAGTTTGCTTATCTGTAAAATGAGCAGATTGGACCAGATTGCTTCTGAGGTCTAATCTCAGCATAAATCTATGTCATTGTTGTCCTCATTGTGTTGCTTATCCCTCCTCCCCTTTTTCTCTGCCTCTCTTTCTCTTTCTGTCTTCTCTCTAAGACTGGGTCAGAAGGGGAGGCAGATCTCATCACTAGTTGTCATAGTTTCTGACATGGGCCGTTTTGTTCCTCTTCCTCACCTGGTGGCCTCCTGTTCCCACGGGCTCATCACATCCATGCTGGACTTAATGTGTACACACAATTACCTCTATCCTCTGTAGTTCAGAACCTCTGAACCAAGAGATCCAAGAGATCCACTAGTCTCCGCCTCCCTGGTAATAGGATTACATACAGGTATCACCATGCCTGTCTATTTGCTTATTTGATTGTATTTGTTGAGATTGTTACAAAGTTTTTTGTTTAAATTCTATTGAACACTTATTAAGCACTTAATATGCATGAGGAGACACCATCAAGTATAAGACAAAGTACCTGTAATCAAGGAAGTTCTGAGCTAATAAGGGGGAAGCAACACATATACAAGAACTAAGACACAGAAGAGAGAATAATAAATTGCAAGGCAAAAATTCACGCAAAATGTTGTGAGGAATTTGAGATAGGAGAGAACTCTTTTAACAGGGGATGGTATCAGGGAAGGTGTTGTGGAAAAAATGGCCTAAATATAATGGCCAGAGCCCCAGAAGACCTGGGAGCAATTTGGAGCTCTTCTGCTTATTAACTGCATGAACTTGGGAGAACCACTTAACCTTTTAGGCCTCAGTTTCCTTATATGTAGACCAGATAGAGGGTTCCGTAACTAGTGAGCACCTAGACCAGAACAGGTGCTGTCTCTCCCATGTTCAGCCTTAATTGTCCTGTATAGCACCCAACATTAGAGGTAACAGTCACGCTCTCTCAGGCTCTCAGGAAGTTGACTACCTCTTCTTCCTTAGTGTGTGGCATCCTTTTTTACTCCTAGATGAGGTTCCCTAATCCTGTTCCTATTAATCAGAGAAATAGCTTGCCACCTCTGTTCTACTCTCTCCATCCCAATCTCTGTTATTTCCTAATTACTCTAGTTTCCATGAAGGTTACAATAAATGTTTAATTGAATTAATAAAAGCATAGCAAAAAACCCAGAAGGCTCAGAGTCGGCATTAATGCTTAGCTACACAATCACAAGCTTTAATTTCTGAGTACAATCAGGTCATTCTGCCCTTCAAAGACAGACCAAAAGGAGTGAAAGTTGGAATTGTGGGTAGATGCACTTGTTCCCTTACTGAAAAAGACATACAATCTGCGCCATTTGGGACTCACTTTTCCTCACTTGTCATGACAACTGGGCTCATTGAAGCCTCCAGTTCTTTTAGGCTCCATGGCAGTCCAGGATCCAGCTTTGCTTCCAGAAGACTCCAACCTCACTTTCTTTAGTACTATGGCTCCCACCTCTGCCTGTTTCTCAGCTTGTCTTGTATCAACTGCCTATACCAGTAGAGTTAGGAGTTTGAAGAAATAAACGAAGGTCTGGAATAGCAATTTGGAGAATGTGCTAGAAAGTCAGTGAGATGATTGCACATGTATAACCTATGTCAAATGACTTGCCTTCTCAATGGGAGAGAAGGTGAGAGAGGGAAAGAATTTGGAACTTAAAATTTGAAAAAATGATTATTAAAATTGTTTTTACATGGAATTGGAGGAAATTAAAATATTAAAGAAAAACAAAAGTCAGTGAGAGATGAATCAAAGAATTATTGTAACAATGACAGCTTGATTGAAATTAGATATTACACACCTTAGTGAACTAGTCAGGGCAATTGAATGATTTTCTTCAGCAATATTTGGCTGCTAGAGAGTGGAGAAGGAGGTGGATGACAGGAGTTGGAGCATCTAGGTGGTGCAGTGGATAGAGCTGTGGGCCTGGAGTCAAGAAGGTAGTCATCTTCTTGAGTTCAAATCCAGCCTCAGACACTTACTAGCTGTGTGACTCTGAGCAAGTCAGTTTGTTTGACTTGCTTTCCTCTTCTGTAAAAGGAAATGGCAGACCACTCCAGTATCTTTGCCAAGAAAACCCTGAGTGGGGTCACAAAGAGTCAGCCATGACTGAACAACATTGACGGGAACCAGCCTGGGTTTGGTTTATCCATGTGGAATGGACAAAAGAAAAGATAACCATAGTTTTAGAGCTGGAGAGGTCTGCTAATCCAACCCTTAATTTTACAGGTGGGGAAACTGAGGTCCAGGGAGACTTGCCTAAAGTCCCCTGATTAGTAAGTTAGAGCCAAGTTCTGAACCCAAATTCTCTAAGCCTAGAGAAGCTGGAGAAGCTGAGACAACAAAGCTGCTCTTTGTGACACTGTCTCTCTCTGGGGGAGAGAAGGAGTCCGAGAGTAGAAAAGAGGGACCTGATTGAAATAGCTAAACTGCAAGGTCAATGCTGGGTGGGGAGAGAAATGGGGCCAGAGTGTAGCTGCTGGATTGGAAGAAGAGGGAGGAATAGGAGGGTAAAAGTGAATGTCAAATACAGGAGGTACAAGTACAGAAGGTAGGAGTAGGAGAGGGGAGAAGAGAGGAGCCTGGGATCAGAAGAGGGGAATTTTCAGAGTTTAGCATCCTGGCAGTTTCAAGAAATGCTAAGAACTTACAGTATAGAGGAAAGAATCTGGAACCAGAAGACCTGTGTTCAGATCTTGGCTCTGCTACTTAAAACTTATGTGACCTTAAGTCACACAAATCACTTCACCTGCCTAAGTCTCAGTTTCCTCATTTGTAAAGTGAGAGTGTTGGATGAGATGATCTCCAACTATAAACCAATAGTCCTGGGATCCTAAGATATAACTGCCTTATATTGTGGGTATCTGAAAAAAAAATGTGGTAATGGACTTCTGAGCATCCTAGATTTAGTACCAGAAGGAGAACTTAGTTTAACACCTTCATTTTATGGTGAAGAAACTAAAACCCAGGGAGGTTAAGCACCCAAGAGGTCTAAGGTCTCACAGGAAATAAGAAGTTTTCTGGAGACAGGATTCAAGATGCATTGCCAATATGGAAAATTAAGTTGGTAGGGGAAAAGTAGTAAGGAAGGATGTTCAAAAGCAAAACTTGTTATCAGAAACATAGAACTTGAAGGTGCATGCATTTTTTAAAGGCCTCCATCTAGCATTTTCTGGGCATCTAAGTGGCCTAGTGGATAGAGCACTGCTCCTGGAATCAGGAGGACCTGAGTTCAAATCTAGCCTCAGATACTTACTAGCTATGTGACCCGGGAAAGTCACTTAATTCTTTTTGCCTCTGTTCCTTATCTATAAAATGATGGATTTGGAGAAGGAAATGGCAAACTAGTTCAGTCTCTTTGCCATGAAAGTCCCAAATGGGGTTGCAAAGAGTCAGATATCACTGAAATGACTGAACAACAAATACAGCATTTTCCTGCTCTGTAACAGTATATGATAGTTGCTCATTCGCCATACCCTCTGCATGCCTGTGTTTATAGAATCCACATACTATAACTTACCTTCAAGATAAAAAGGAAAGGAATTTCAGGTTACATTTACACTAACAGTGAAACCAGTTGAAGGAATTTAGAAGATAATTTACCTTTAGGGAAAAGCTGCCAACTATGTCTGTATCAATCTGAAGCTACCCAAACAGTCCCACTTCAGTCCCCAAACAGTCAGATTGACTGCCGGGTGTCACAGAGACAAAACATCTGCTTTTCCACACTTTACAGCTGTTTGCTTTGGCAGCTGAGAGATGCAGACATTGACTCAACTCACTTGAAAATTGCTTTAGTGGTGAAAAAGCTTTACCTGTGTAGATGCAGGTTAAACATGGGAGGAGGAGGAGGAGGGAGAAAAATGAAATATCCATTTAATTATTTTAAAGGCAGTAGTCACTGGGACTGTAATTTGGATTAATGAAATCAGCAAGTACCTTTTCCGCTCTTTATTGTTAGCATTTCAAAGATTCCCTCTGAAGGAAGAAGATATTTTCTGGTAGGATCTAGTAATAAACACAAATTACCAGGAAAATATATCAAGATTAAGAGAGAGTAGCTGTTATTGTTATTTTAAAAGGTTTTTATGGGTGCAGTCTTCTGGGCAAGAGACAAACACAGAAGCATAAACCAGTCTGAGCAGGTGTCCTTGGAAGAGAAGGAGAAGCAGAGGAAGCTGCTTTGCTGAATGGAGACATGATTTGCATCTGTGTTTAGCAAGCATCTAGAAATATGTTGGAAACCAATTGAAAAGCCGTATGACCCCTAAATTTTGCCCGGCGGCATATTCCTTCGAATCTTGTTCTGCTCCAGTTCCCCAGCTATTGGATTCACCACAACCTCAGTGAGTGTCTTTGATTCATGCTAGTTCAATGACCTGACACAGGACTTGGTAATGAGTGCGAATAATTAGCTGCTGTCTAGTCAAGAGGGCAGTGATGGCATCATCTCTGTCCAGGTTTTAGAAGAAAGGGACAAATTAGCTTTCTATTATGCCAGGGAGTGGCCAATGTCCCTATGTTTTATCAACTGAACATTGATTAAGCCTTTCTTCATTAGGGTAATTGTCTCTCAAACAAAGTCTTGTGTCAAGTTGTTACCTCCTTTTTCTAAGGACAAGCTGCTTTAGGTACAAAACAATTTAATGATTACGAATAAGCTTCAAGTTGAAAAGGAAGGGACAGATGCAGATATTGAAATCTGGAAATGTTAGCTTGCTTTTAGATTGGGCTTTAAGGCTTACAAAGCCCTTTCTACATAACAACTCTATGAGGTAAGCAGTATAAGCAATATTGCCTTGATTTTACAGATGAGGAAACTGAGGATGAAAGAGGTGAGTTAGTCCAAAACTGCAACTCAAACCCAAGACTCCTGGCTTTCCACTAAATATATATTTATATCTCCTAGTCAGGATGAAGTTGACATCTATCTTTTTAAAAAAATATTTTGTTTTAAATAATATTTTATTTTCCCCAATTACATGTAAAGACAGTTTTAAACATTCATTTAAAAAATTTTTGAGTTCCAAATTTTCTCCCTCCTTCTTTTACTCCCCCCTCCCTGAGAAGCAAGCAATTGATATAGGTTATACATGTGCAATCATGCTAAATATATTTCCATATTGGTCATGTTGTTAAAGAAGACTAACAGACTAATAGAAAAAAACATGAAAAATAATATGCTTTGATTTTCATTTACACTCTATCAGTTCTTTCTCTGGATATGGAGAGCATTTTTTATCCTAAGTCCTTTGAAATTGTCTTGGATCAACGTATTGCTGAGAATAAGTCATTCACAGTTGATTATTGTACAGTGTTGCTGTTACTGTGTACAATGTTCTGGTTCTGCTCACTTCACTTTGCATCAGTTCATGTAAGTCTTTCCAGGTTTTTCTGAAATCATCCTGCTCATCAGTTCTTATAGGATAATGATATTCTATTATAATCATGTCATGATTGTTCAATCATTCCCCAGTGGATGGGCATCCCCTCAATTTCCAATTCTTTGCCACCACAGGAAAGAGCTGCTATTAATATTTTTGTAGAAACAGATGCCTTTCCTTTTCTAAAAATATCTCTTTGGGATATAGGTCTAGTAGTGATATTGTTGGATCAGAGGGTATTATTCACAATTTGATGACTCTTTGAGCATAGTTGAGTTGGCATCTATGTACAGACGTCAGCTGTCCCTGCTTACCCTCTGATGCCCTTGGTCCACTCTCCTTCCCTCAACACTCCAACTAAGACCTGACATTCTTTTCCCCTTGACATTTAACAAAGATCCCAGTTAAGCTTCTGGTCAGCTCTACTTCACTCTGCTGCTGTCAGTTCCAAGGTTCACCTGGGCAGCCAACAGAGACTCCTGGTTTTGATAGAACTTCCCCCCCAAATTCCCTCTCCAAATCCCCTTGTTAAGTTTACTATGAATCTTGAGCCCAGTGCTTAACCTGAGTATAAAAAGGCATGAGAGCTCCTGAGTAAGCCACCTGTTAAACTGCATTGCATCGTGTGCCTTTCGAAATGCTTGACAGTTATTTTTAGAAGTCAACTGATCTAGCTTTAACTACCTGATCTATCCCTATCACAATGTCAGGTCTTTGGTTTTCACTAGAAGAAACAAAAACATATAAATAAATGCTTATAAGATACATATTAAATGCCAATGCAAATATTGGTTGGGATTTTTTTATGTGTTAAGATGATGGTAGTAGCTTACATTAAATAATCCTTTCATATAACAATGTTGCTTAGTGGTTAGAGTGTTAGGCTTTTAGACAGAAAAACCTGCGAAGTCCAAATCTTAACTCTGGAACTTACTAGGTGGCCTTGAGCGAGACACAACTCTCTGAGCCTCAGACAACCCCCTAGGACTTTCTGCTATTCCATGTTGTAATTCCATGGGTAGAGGAACTTTGGACATCCATAGTTCACTTTTGAGGCAATCAAAATCCTGTGAATATATTCATATTGACATGCATTATTTCAAGTGGTTCTCTCCAAAATTATATGAAGCAAATAGGGCTGGTATATTTATTTTGTCTTCTTTACAGATGAGGGAGGGGAGGAAGAACATTCAGGGAAAGGTATATTTCTCTGAAATCTATGGAAGACATTTGCAGTGAGTCATCTTTTGCATGAACTTGTCACAGGACCCTCTTCCTGTTTTTTTTAATCAACTAAGGTCTCCAGGGGATGGAGAATTTGATCCTATCTCAGTAGAACCTGGAATGTATTGAACTCTGGCCTTTCTACTTAGCAGTATCATAGCTGAGCATCATTCCTGCAGTTTCCTGAGGATCTCATAATTTTTATTGGGGCCTAGAAAACAAGTCCTCCTGCAGCCCCAGCCTATATATGTGATACCTTTATTTTGGACCTCATGTTAGTTATTCAGCTCCATGTTTTATGTATCCAGTATTCTACTAGAGGCAGCTGGTGGTGCAGTGAAAAGAGTGCTAGACTCTGTTAGGAAGACCTGAGTTCAAATCTAACTTCAGATACTTTCTTAACTGTGTGACCCTATGGAAGTCTCTCAACCTTTGTTTGTTTCAGTTTCCTCAATTATAAAATGGAAATCATAATAGGACCTAACTCTCAGTGAAGATCAAATTAAATAATATTTGTTTAAAAAAAAAGCATTTAACCCAGAGCCTGATACATAGTAGGCACTGTATAAATACCTATTCCCTCCCCCTCCACTGCTAGGTACTTTATTAAATATGGAAAAAACCAAAATAGTGTCCTTGACCTCAAGAAATTGGTAATATTATGCAGTATTACCCTCCCCTTTTCTTGGCCCCACCCCATATGACATAGAAAACTTGTGTACAGTCTGCAGTTATACTATTTATATAAATAAATGGTATAAAATGACAGCTTGGCATAAAAATGACAAAGTGCCAAAGACTAAGAAAGTAGTCATGATGAAAACAAATAAAGCATTTAATATGAAATACAAGAAATACATAGGAAATATATTTTATAAAGTAACTGTAATTATTTTTCAGTATCTACTTATATGAAGTGTCCTAAAAGTCTAATTGCGGTAAAACTGCACTCTTGTCTATTTCCATATTCACCTTTCAAAGGGATCTCATTTCAGGATATGGTCTTGGGGCCATTGGAGACTATTTTTGGACCAACCTTGACTAGGAGAATGAACGTTAAAGTTCAATTCCAGTTTATGAACCATTCTGACCTTGTGATATAGTAGTTGAAGAGATAAGTTGTGAAGGCAGACAACTAGAGTAACACAGTGTGGAATGTGCTACTAGTATGGTATAGTATCTATACTATAGACTCTAGGCTGATAGAGTCCTGAATGACTCACTATGGGTTGGAATAGTCAGGAGAGGCTTCATGGAAGAAATGGGACTTGAGCATCTCAGAGGAACCATTTTCACATGCTATAATGGAGTGGGGGTCAGTCTTCTTGAAAATTCTCAAGGGCTGTGACTATACCTATTCCTTAATACATCTCTCATTCTTATGGACCTGGTGCTGATATTTGTTGATTGACTCAGGTAACAGTTGTTCTTTTCAGATAATAATCCCACACAATTTTTAGTCTCAGCTCAACTTGCAGTTAGCTTTGTTCTGATAAACACCTTTTGGGGGCTCCTTCGATATGTAACCAAGCTTTATAGCCATATATAGCTAAGTATTCATTATTAAAAAAAATGTATAACTATGTACCAAAAAATTAAGTAACTTGCCAGAGATGTACAGTGTGTGTGTGTGTGTGATATTTATCAGGACAGAACTTGAACCCAAGGCTTCCAATGTGACTGGTTCTCTAACTACCATGACACACTGACTCTGTATCCAAACTTTAAGACTACAAATGGCTGAATATTCCCATGGAGACAAACAACTGTTCAGAGATTTTGGTGAGGGTTGAGGGTGGGGGTAGGAGGAGTGGAAGATGAAAATATTGTTTCCAATGACAGTTGCTAGCATAGGAATACTGTTTTCTCCTCTCCATGGTGCTGAAGAATTTGACTAGGCAAATGAACATCTCTTTTAAATTCCATCTTCTGGACCACTCCGACCTTGTATTTTGAGCCTTAGAGTAAACCCACTATTCCAGGTACTTGCTTGTCTCTGTTTTAACAAGGACATCCATTTTAACTTCCCTTTCCTCCTCATTCTCA
>JAQQSK010012117.1:0-12000 GCA_028658325.1 Potorous gilbertii
TAGTTTTTTTCCCTTTTCTGGGCATTTTCCCAGCCAGTTACTTGACTTCTGAGAGTCCTCTCCACCCCAGCCTAGGTCTGCCCAGCTAGTGCTTGGGGTCTGGGATTCAAATGCTGCTCCCCAGCCTCAGGGCTTTTGGCGGCAGGCCTGACTGCTCTTCAATGGGAGCTTATCTGCTGGTTCTCAGGTAGGGGCAGGGCCGCCTCCCAGGCTCAGTTCCCTCAGGGAGTTTATGCAGAGATCTTTTGTAATGGAGCTGGGGTGGAGCTCCTGCCTGCTCTGCGGGCCTCTGGCCAAGCGGCCTCTGCCTCTGCTGCGGCCGCAGCCTCCCAAGGAGGTCCGAGTCCCAGAGATACCCCACTCCCCTCTCAGCCCGTCTCTCTCACTGACCTGTGAGTCTGTGGGTGGAGGGACCTTCGCGGCCGCAGGAGATTACGGTCCCTAATGCCTGCTGGGCTCTACTTGCTCCTCTCAGTGCGGTGCGGCTGGGATGGGGGAGGGGAGGGCTCCGCTCCCGTCTGGGGTACCTTTGTGGTCGGTTTTTCAGTGCTCTCTGCAAGGGAAATCTCCTTCACTGTGTTGCTGCGTGGCTTCCACTGTTCCAGAATTTGTCAGGAGTTCTTTTTACAGGAAATCTATGGGCTGTGGATTCTGAGCTAGCAAATGTGAGTCTTTCTACTCTGCCATCTTGGCTGCACCCCCCCAATCCTTAACAAATGCATAGATAATTTAAAACTAGGAGGATGAGCTAACACTTAAATGATAGTCAAAATCACCAAACATCTTGATGAACTAGAAGGTCAGACTACATTGAATAATATGAAATTTAGTAGGGGATAAAATGTAAAGTTTGAAACAAATTCAAGAAATTAATTTTACAAGTAGAAAGAGAAAGGGGCTTGGTTAGGCAAGAGATTTTTTTGAAAAAGAGATGTGGAAATTTTAGTGTATTGAAAAGTTCAGTATGAGTTAATAGTATGAAATGGAATCCAGATTAGCTAATATGATCTTGAGCTACATCAAGAGAGGCATAATTCTTAGGAATTATGCTAAAGGACTCAATGGATAGAATGCTGGGCCTAGAGTCAGGAAGATCTGGGTTCAAATCCAGCCTCAGATATGCACTAGTTGTGCAATGCTGGTCAAATCACTTAACCCTACTTACCCTAGTTTCCTCATCTGTAAAGTGAATTGAAGAAGGAAATGGCAAACAACTTGAGTATTTTTGCCAAGAAAACACCACAACTAAATGATTGAACATCTCCCTTTATTTTCACCTGGTCAGATCATCTCTGGACTCTTGTGTTTAGTTCTAGGCACTACTTTTTAGGGGCAACCAGAAGAGGGCAACCAAGTTAGTGAAGAACTTCAGATCCAAGCAATTTAAGGATTAGTTGTAGGAATAAGGAATGTTTTTCCTGGGAGAAGAGAAAACACAAGGAAACTTGTTAGCCATCTACAAATATTTGAAAGGCTGCTGTGTAGAAGAGGCATTAAATTTACTATGCTTGACTATTGAGATCAGAACATGGGAAAGGAAGTAGCAAAAGAAACAAATCTAGATTTGATATAAGGGACTCTTTCAAGAGGAGAATGGGCTTTTTGAGAAGCAGGAGGTTCTCCCTCACTAAAGGTTTTAAACAAAGGCTTGAAAACAACTGGTTGGGCAGCTTGTAGAAGGAGAATTTTTTGTTTGGGACACGGATTGGGTTAAATGGAAATTGAGGGCCCATTCAACTCCTTAATGTGTGATTCTGTAACGATCTTGATGACTTTATCATTCCAGATATATTCCTCTGGACACCCTTGAGCTTATCAAATACATAGTTAAGGGTAGTGTCCAGAACTAACACAGTATTCCAGATATATTCCAACTAGGGAAGAGGACAGTGAAGCAATCATCTCTCTAATCCAGAATATTATATACTTTCCTTCCTTCTTTCCTTCCTAATGGTCAATATTTTATTTTATTACATTTCTTTCACATTTTTATTACAATTCTCAGCTTTCATTTCTTTTTAAAAAAATTGAGTTACAAATTCTTTCATTCCCTCCCACCATTTCCTCCTCCCTGGGATGGAAAGCAATTTGATGTAGATTATTCATGTGCAGTCATGCAATCATATTTCCATATTAGTCACATTACAATAGAAAACAAAGACCCCTAAAAAATC
Source organism: Potorous gilbertii (assembly GCA_028658325.1). Classification (NCBI taxonomy): domain Eukaryota; kingdom Metazoa; phylum Chordata; class Mammalia; order Diprotodontia; family Potoroidae; genus Potorous; species Potorous gilbertii. The sequence continues at coordinate 2,175 of JAQQSK010012117.1, forward strand.
TAAGAAAAATAAAGAAAGTTAAAAAATATGTTTTGGTATACATTCAGACTCCATCATTTCTTTTTCTGGAGGTGGATAATCATCCACCATTTTTTTTCATCCTAAGTCCTTTACAATAGTAGTACTGAAAATAGCTGTTACTCACAGTTGACCATAGTACAATATTACTGTTACTGTATATAACGTTCTCCTACCTCTGCTCATTTCACATTGAATCAGTTCTTGTAAACTCTTCCAGGTCTATCTGAAAGCATCCTGCTCATCATTTTTTAAGGCACAGTCATATTCCATCACAATCGTATACCCCAACTTGTCATTCCATTCCCCAATTAATGGGCATCCCCTCAATTTCCAATTCATTGCCACCACTGAAAGAGCTGCTATAAATATTTTTGTACAAATTGATCCTTTTCCCTTTCCTTTGATCTTTCTGGGATACAGTCTTCGTAGTGATATTGCTGGATCAAAGGACACTCACACTTTTATAGCCCTTTGGGCATAGTTCCAAATTGCTTTCCAGAATGGCTGGATCAGTTCACACCTCCACCAATAGTGCATTAGTGCCCTGACTTCTCAATGTTCCCGCCAACATTTGTCATTTTCTGTCATGATATCCAATTTGATAAGTGTAAGGTGGTCCCTCAGAGTTGTTTTTATTCATATTTTTCTAATCCATCGTAATTTAGATTATTTCTTCCTTCATATAACTATAAATAACTTGGATATCTTCTTCTGAAAACTGTTCATATTTTTTGGTTATCAATTGGGAAATGAAGTATATTTTTTATAAATTCAACCAACATTGTGTATCGTGTACCTAATCTATTTTACTGATCCTCCACTCTGTACTTTAGGCAATGCCAGACTGTTTTGCCAATTACTGTTTTGTAATATACTTTGAGATCTGGTATTGGCAAGCCACTTTCCTTCACATTTTAAAAATTGATCCCCTAGATATTCTTTACTTTTCGTTCTTTCAGATCAGTTTTGTTATTATTGCTTTCCTAGCTCTATAAATTAACTTTTGGAAGTTTGATTGGTGTGGTACTGAATAAGTAAATTAATTTAGGTAGAATTTTCATTTTTATTATGTTGGCTCATCCTACCAATAAGCAATTAATATTTTTCCAAATGTTGCAATGTTACTTTATTTGTGTGCAAAATGTTTTGTAATTGTGTTCCTATAGTTCCTGGGTTTGTCTTAGCAGCTAAATTCCCAAGTATTTTCTATTGTCTATAGTTGTTTTAAATGAAATTTCTCTTTCTATCTCTTACAGTTGTGTTTTGATCATAATACGAAGAAATGGTAATGCCTTCTGTGAATTTATTTTGATCCTGCAACTTTATTAAAGTTGCTAATTATTCCAACTAATTTTTTAGTTAATTCTCTAGGGTTCTTTAAGTATGCTCTCCTATCATCTGCAAAGAATGATACTTTTGTTTCTTCATTTCTTATTCCAGTTTCTTTAATTTCTCTTTCTTTTCTTATTGTTATAGCTAGTATTTCAGTACAGTCTTGAATCATAGTGTTTGTACACATGGGTATCCTTGGGAAAGTTTCTGGCTTATCTCTACTATAGAAAATGCTTTCTGATGATTTTAGATAGATACTGCCTATTTTAAGAAAGGTTCTATTGATTCTTATACTTTTTAGTATTTTTGAATAGTAATGCAAGTTGTATTTTGTCAAAATCCCCCTTTTTGCATCTATAAAATTGTACATTTTTTGATGTTTTGTTATTGATGTGGTCAAACATACTGGTGGTTTTTCTAATGTGGCACCAACCCAGAATTTCTGGCATAAATCCCAACTGGTCATAGTATATGATTCTTATGATATATTGGTATAATCTCCTTGCTTGCATTTCATTTATTTATTTGCATTTCATTTATTTATTTGCCTCAACATTTATTAAGGAAATTGGTCTATAATTTTCTTTCTCAGATTTTTGCTCTTCCTGGTTTAAGTATCAGCACCATATTTATGTCATGAAAGAAATTTGGTAGGACTCCTTCTTGCCAATTTTCAGCAATAGTTTACAAAGTATTGGATTAATTGTTCTTTAAACATTTGGCAGAATTCACTTGTGACTCCATCTGGTCATGGGGATTTTTTCTTAGGATGTTCATTGATAGCTTGTTCAATTTTTTTTTCTAAGAGAACGTTATTTAAGTATGCTATTTCCTCTTCTGTTAACCTGAGCAATTTGTATTTTTGTAAATATCCATCCATTTTGCTTAGACTATTAGATTTATTGGCATATAATTGAGTAAAATAACTTCTAATGACTGCTTTAATTTCATCTTCATTTGTGGTTACTTTACCTTTTAATTTTTGATACTAGTAATTTAGGTTTCTTCTTTTATATAAATCAAATTAATCAATGGTTTATCCATTTTTATTGCTCCCTCATAAAACCAGTTCTTAGTTTTATTTATTAGTTCAAAAGTTTTCATACTTTCAATTTTATTAACCTCTCCTTTGATTTTCAGTTTGGTGTTTAATTGGGAATTTTGACTTTTTTCTTTTTCTGTAATTTCTCTATTGTATATATAATTTTCCCCTGAAGTATTGCCTTGACTGCATCCCATAAATTTAATGTTGTTTCATTGTTGTCATTCTCTTTAATGAAATTATTAATTTTTCCTCTGATTTGTTATTTTACCCACTCATTCTTTAGTGTAAGATTATTTAGTTTGTAATTCATTTTTAATTTATGTATGGCCCTTTATTGAATATAATTTTTATTTATTTATCATATAAAGAGAATGATTTCATATTTTTGTTTTTCTGCATTCAGTTGTGAGGATTTTGTGCCCTGATACATATTCAATTTTGTGTAAATTCTCATTTAGAAAAAAGTATATTCCTTGTATGTGTAAAATCCATATAAGATTGCATGCTGTCTTTGAGAGGGATGGGGGAGGGAAAGGTAGAAAATTTGGAACTTATGGGAGTGGTTGCTGAAAACTGAAAACAAATAAACTAATAAATTTAAGTAAGAAAAGAAAAAAATATATATTTTTTTCTATTCCCATTCAATTTTCTTTAGAAGTTTATTATATACAACTCTTCTAAAATTCTATTCATCTCCTTAATTTCTTTTATGTTTATTTCTTGAGTTAGATTTATCTAGTTCTGAGAGGAGAAAGGTGGGGTACCCCACTAATGTGATTTCATTATATATTTCCTATCATAACTCATTTAATTTTCCTTTAAAAATTCAGGTACTAGGGGTGGAGCCAAGGTGGCAGAGTAAGAGCAAGTACTCACCTAAGCTCTAAGACAAACTCCTTTAGATACCTCTAAAAGAGAATCTGAGCAAGTTTTAGAGTAACAGAATACAGTAGGAGACAGAGTGTGGCAGATTTCCAACTCAGGACAGCCTGGAAGATTTACTGGAAGAATCTGTTGCACTGACTGGAGGAGCACACAGAGCACAGGCTGTTGCAGCACAGACCCTGCCATAGCAAAGTCTAGCAGTAAGCCCTGGGCAGTCTGAAAGAGCATCAGCACTGCAGATTCTCAAACATATCAGCCCATGATGGGAGTCCAGTGGAACTGAGTAAGAGAGAAGCTCAGCACCCCAGGTAGCAGCAGCAGCAGCTCCTGAGACTATGAGCCCACAGATTAAATGTCTGTAAATCACCTACTTGAACTTCTAGGAGCCAAGATGGCTGAATGATCTGTAAATGCTATCCCCCTCCCCTTGTTGACCTTGAAAAACCCAGAGAATATTTCCCCAGGAAAAATCCTGGAAGAGTGGGAACAGTCAAAAGGGTAAGCAGTCTCTTAGCCCTAGAGGCTAAGAAAATTGCAAAGAGGGGTCCCTCTTGCTGTGACTGAATGGGATCGGTTGTAATAATAATTTAAAAAGGAAAGATCTTTCTCATTAATTAATAGGCCCATATGATCTCCTTGGATCACTTGGAAGCTTGAGTAACATGTGGTGGGAGAAGTTTGTTGAAGAGGTGGAGTAGGAAGGGTGGAGCAGAACTTAGGGACTGTATGAGAAACTTAAAGGAGGAGGTAATGAAGACTGCCATAATGACCGGAAATGCAGAGGCATACTATCATACTCTCTTTGCAGTTTACCATAGAACGATAATAGTGAAGATGCTTCCTCCTACTTACAAGTACTTGATTTTGACTTTAATAATTGGGGGATTAAGGAGTACTCTTTCAGAGGTGCTGGACAAGATTTCACAGTTAGGTGACTTAGGAGACTGGGGAAAAGACAACTTTGCTAGAAAGAGAAGAGTAAATACGCAGCAGATTCAAAATCAGAATAAATTGTGAAGGAGAGAATTGTTTACTGCTCTACTGAGATCAGGGGTAGATTTTAGAAGCATAGACGGTATTCCAACTAATGAACTATACAGAATGTACTGAGAAAATCAACTTGGTACTACATGAAAGAGAGAAGTAAGAAATGCCCCTCCAGATCCTGCTGAACCCTTGTATCCAAGTTTGTTGCACCTTCAGGGAGAATAGGAAGTTGGTCAAACCCCAGCTCATATCAGGATTAGCAGATTGAGAAATACATGTATTGGCTGGAGTGATAAATTCTAATTATGAAGGAGAAATTATTGTAACATTCCAAAATTTAGGTGATGGATCCATACAATTTTATAAAACTGATAGATTATTATTCCTTGTGAAAACTTACTTTTCTGAAATATTAACAGCAGAACTGAAGGATTGAGTTCTACTGATAGAATAAAATCAGGAGCTAAAGTATGGGTGAAACAAAAGACAAGTGATGTTCCAAAGACTGCAGAAATCATAGCACGTAGGAAAGAAAACATTTGTTATCTGTTGTTTTGTAACTATTATCTATTCAGAAGAGGATGATTACCAAATTATACCCTTAACTCATATATTCTACCATGAATGAGGCTGCAATAGTAGGTTTATAGACTCCAGAACCACAGCTGACCCTATATCTACCCTGCTTCTGGTTATTATTTCCTTGTTTTGCTTGTTTTTTGTCTTTTCATCTGTTAAACTTGTTTGCTAGATTTGTTTCCTATAGGCTTAGTATCCTCCACCTGCAGATGCCTGATTGCTTAAACCAGGTGTCACCTCCCTATCCATGACAGTGATATGTCATCTCTGGACTGGAATTTGATCGAATTCCAGATGCCAGCTAAAGAACTGATCTCTCAAATGGGACCTCTTGGGGCAGGGACAACTCTATGTCCAGTCTCAGCAGGAAGTAGTTGTGGAAGAAGAGACCTTCACCCCTTATCCTAAGATTTTGGAATGATGGGGTGCTTGTAAGAGCAGTTGCCTTACTGACCTATGTAATGAATATGAAAGATCTTGGGGCTGAATGTAATAGCAATTTAAAATGGAAAGATCTTTCTCATTAATTAATAGGACCATAGAATCTGTTTGGATCTCCTGGAAACCTGAGTCACATGTGGTGGGAGGAGCTTGCTGAAGAGGTGGAACAAAAAAGGTGGAGCAGAACCAGGAGGAAATGAGTGGGGTCAGGTCAGAGGGAAAAGAGCACAAGCCAACTGACACAGGCCCAACTGATATGTTGTGACAGTTGATTGTGAGAAGGCCCTGGCTGAGGGAGGGGAGGTTTGAGACTGACACGTGACTGTTGAGGGTGATAAGGCCCTGGCTGAGGGAAGGGAAGTTTAAGAATGGCTTTGCCCTCTGCTGTGATCATGTTTATTAACTTCTTGGTCACCATGACAGATTTTGCTTTCTGCTTATTTGGCTTTCTGGTGTTTAAATAAATGTTTTTCTTCTGCCTTCTATATGGAGAGTCTTTTATATTTTGTGATTGGGAACTATACTTGCATATTCATAGTCACCACCAATGCTGTGAATATTGCCTTTGCAATACACGAGTGTAGGACTGGAACTGCTCAAGACAGCCCCACCTCAGGGAACCAGGAGGAGATCTTGAGCCACAGAGGGATGGAGCCCACAATCACCAATAAAGGACCTCAGGCATGCCTCAGCACAGCCAGTCAGGGAATGAGGAAAACACTAGCACATACTGGGTTCACCAATTGCTCAGCTTGCCTATGATCTAGCTCAGGAGAGGAGACTTCCTGTGGCCAGACCATCCTTCCCCCAAACTTAATGTAGCTAGCTCCTGGGTAACTCCAGGGAAACTCAGAAAGACTTCTCCTGGCCTCTTCTTTGGCACACCAGCCAGCTCAGCACCAGGTAAGATGTAGTATTTTAGCTTCTAACTGAAATAACCAGAGGCCACAATTCACAAAGCCTCAAGTTCTAAGTACAAGAACTGTGGGACAGAGCCCCCTGTACCCCAGAAGCAGAGATACACTTTAAAAGCCAGGAAAAGGGTATTGATCATGAGCAAGAAACAAACCAGAAAAGGAAAGACCATAGAATCTTTCTACAGGGACAAGGACCAAAACGCAACACCAAAGACAGCAGCATTGAGACTGTACTGACATCTGAAACTGCAGAAGGGGATATGAACTGGTCTCAAGCCCAAAGGGCATTCTTGGAAGAGCTGAAGAAGGATTTTAAAAGCCAAATAAGAGAAGTTGGAGAAAAACTGGCCAATGATTTTAAAAATATGAAGAAATGAATCACTGAGGAATTTAAAAGGAAAACTGGACAAATGGAAAAGGAAGCACAAAACCTAACTGGGAAAAATAGGACAAATGGAAAAGGAAGTTCAAAAAGTAACAGGAGCAAATAACTCCTTAAAAGGAAAAATTGAACAGATGGAAAAGGTTAGCCAAAGAAAACAATCCATTAAAAATTAGACTTGGGTAAGTAGAAGTTAATGACTCTATGAGACATCAGGAATCAGTCAAACAGAATCTAAAGAATGAAAAAAAAATAGAAAAAAATGAAAAATATCTCATTGGTAAAAACAACTGATATGGAAAATAGATCCAGGAGAGACAAATCTAAAGAATTATTGGTCTATCAGAAAACCATGATAAAAAAAAAAGAGACTGAACAATATCTTCCAAGAAATCATCAAGGAAAACTGCCCAGAGGTCTTAGATTCAGAGGGCAAAAAGGTTATCGAAAGAATCCACTTATCAGCTCATGAAAGGGACCCCAAAATGAACACATCAAGAAATATCATTGTTAAATTCCAGAACTACCAAGTGAAGGAGAAAATACTGCAGGAAGCCAGAAAGAACAATTCAAATACCAAGAAACTATAGTCAGGATCACACAGTACTTTGCAGCTTCTACATTAAAAGATCAGAGCGACTGGAATATGATATTCTGTACGGCAAAGGAGCTGGGACTATAACCAACCACCAATTGCCCAACAAAATTGAGTATAATATTTTAGGCAAGGAGATGGACATTCAATGAAATTAGAGATTTGCAGATCTTCCTGATGAAAAGGCCAGAGTTCAATAAAAAGTTCTATCTTCAAACACAAGTCTCAAGAGAGGCATAAAAAGGTAAAAAGAGAGGAAAATCTTGTTATTCAATATGGGCAAACTGTTTACATCCCTATAAAGGAAGATGATACTTATTAATCTTGAAAATTGCATATTTATTATGATATTTAAAAGGGATATACATGTATAAAGGGAATGGGTATGAATTAAATGTTGCGATGATAAAAAATGTGATTTAAGTGTGTAAAGGGATTGTAATGGGAGATGTGACAAGGAGGAGGCAGAAAAAGGTAAACTACATCACAGGAAGGAAAGTCAGGAAGGAGATGAGCACTGTTTGAGATTTACTCTCACCTGATTTGATCCAAGGAGGGAACAATAAACACAGTTAAGTATAGAAATCTAACTAGCTCTATAGGTAGTAGGAGGGGAAAAGGGGAAGAAAAGGGAGGGGAGGCTAAAAGGGAGGGAAGAAGTAGAAAGGGAAAGAGGGAGTAAAAGGGAGGGGGATGAAAGAAGGGAGGGAAGACTAAGGGAGGCGCTGGTCAAAATTAAAACTATTGAGGAGGGGAAGGGAGAACTACAAGCAAAAACCAGGAGAAAGAGGATGGAGGGAAAGACATAGGTAGTAATCATAACTGTGAATGTGAATGGAATGAACTCTCTGATAAAATGGAAGTTGATAGCAGAACGGATTAAAAACCATAATCCAGAAATATGTTGTTTGTGAGAAACACATTTGAAACAGAGGGATACACACAGGGGAAAGGTAAAAGGTTGGAGCAGAATGTATTATGCTTTAGTTGATGTAAAAAAAAAAAACAGTGGTAGAACTCCTGATCTCAGACAAAGCAAAAGCAGAAATAAATCTAATCAAAATAGAAAAGGAAGGAAACTATATCCTGCATAGAGACAACAAAACAACATAATTACTAAACATATATTCTCTAAGTGGTATATCATAAAAATCGTTAGAGGAGAAGTTAAGGGAGTTATAGGAAGAAATAGACAGCAAAACTATCCTAGCGGGGAACCTCAACCTCCCCGTCTCTGAACTTGATAAATCGAACCCCAAAATAAACAATAAGGAAGTTAAGGAGGTGAATAAAACTCTGTATAAAGTAGATATGATAGCTCTCTATAGAAAATTGAATAGGAATACAAAGGAATACACCTTTTTCTCAGCAGTACATGGCACATATCCCAAAATTGACCATGTACTAGGGCATAGAAACCTCACAATCAAGTGTAGAAAGACAGAGATAGGGGGGTAGAGCCAAGATGGCGGAGTAGAAAGACACACATTTGGCAGCTCCGAACCCACAGCCTATGGATTTCCTCTAAAAAGAACTCCCAACAAATTCTGGAACAATGGAAGCCACACAGCAACACAGTGAAGGAGATTTCCGTTCCAGAGAGCCCTGAAAAACCAACTCCAAAGGTCCATCGTGCCCCGGATGGGAGTGGAGCCCTCCCCTGCCCTGCTCCGGCCACACAGCACTGAGAGGAGCGAGCAGATCCGAACAGGCATCAGGGACAGAATCTCCAGCGGCCATGAAGTTCCCTCAACCCACGGACTCACAGGTCAGTGAGAGAGATGGGCTGAGAGGGGAACGGGGTGTCTCTGGGACTCAGGCCCCCTCGGGAGGCAGCGGCTGGGGCAGCAGCAGCGGCAGAGGCAGTTGGCGGCCAGGGGCTCCCTGAGCAGGCAGGAACTCCGCAGCAGCTCCATTAAGGAAGTTCTCTGCATAAACCCCCTGAGGGAACTGGGCCTGGGAGGCGGCCCTGCCCCCACCTGAGCAACAGCAGATAAGCTCCCACTGAATAGCAGCCAGGCCTGCTGCCGAAAGTCTTGAGGCTAGGGAGCAGCATTTGAATCTCAGACCCCAAGTACTAGCTGGGCAGACCTAGGCCAGGGTGGAGAGGACTCTCAGAAGTCAAGGAACTGGTTGGGAAAATGCCCAGAAAAGGGAAAAAAACTAAGGCCATAGAAGGTTATTATCTTGAACAAATGATTCCAACCTTCATCTCTGAAGATGAAGAAGAAGATAACTGCTTTCCATCAGGTAAAGGCATAGGAGTCAAGGCCTCTGTATCCCAAACATGTGAAATAGGTATCCCATAGGCTCAGGCCATGAAAGAGCTCAAAAAGGATTTTGAAAATCAAGTTAGACAGGTGGAGTAAAAACTGGGAAAAGAAATGAGAGAGATGCAAGAAAAGCATGAAAAACGGGTCAACACCTTAATAAAGGAGACCCAAAAAAATGCTGAAGAAAATAACACCTTGAAAAATAGGCTAACTCAACTGGCAAAAGAGGTTCAAAAAGCCAATGAGGAGAAGAATGCTTTCAAAAGCAGAATTAGCCAAGCGGAAAAAGAGGTGCAAAAGCTCACTGAAGAAAATAGTTCTCTCAAAATTAGAATGGAACAGATGGAGGCCAATGACTTTCTGAGAAAC
>JAQQSK010012118.1:0-12000 GCA_028658325.1 Potorous gilbertii
TCGATTTTTCAGGGCTCTCTGCAACAGAAATCTCCTTCACTGTGTTTCTGCGCGGCTTCTACTGTTCCAGAATTTGTCAGGAGTTCTTTTTACAGGAAATCTATGGGCTGTGGTTTCGGAGCTAGCAAATGTGAGTCTTTCTACTCCGCCATCTTGGCTCCACCCCTATGCTCAAGTATTTTAAGGTTTATGAAGTGGAAGTGGGATTAAAGTTTATTTGAATCCAAAGATCAAAATAAATAGAAATAAATAGAAGCTGAAAATAAGCAGGTTTAGCCTCAATGTCAACAACAATTACAGTTATTTAAAAGTCAAATGGCCTGCCTCAGATAATAATGGTTTAGTTCTAACTGGAAGTTAACAAGCAAGCACTGGATGATCATTTGTTATATATTAAATTAGGGCCTTCTTTGGTGGTGTGAATTGGACTAGTTAATACAGAAGCCTCTTTCAACTCTAAAATTCATGAATTATCTGATATCTCCAAACGTAGAAATGGATATGAAAACTTGTTGTCTATTGACTATGTCATAAAAATGAGATGCCTCCAGGACTTTCCCCCATGAACTGTCATTCTCTCTGAACTTTTGTACTTGACTCCAATCATATTTCTCTCCATATTCCCTTCATATTTCTTGGACTTGTGTTCCAAGATGCCATGATGATTCTTTTAACCATTGTTGTTAAGGATCCCTCCCAGGGTTGGTAATCCACTATTCCAAATTTAGTAAACCCATCACTGCTTTTCATCCTCTCCTCCACTGGTTTTTCTGGCCTCCTTCAACATTTGTTGCAAACTCCACCTTCTGCAAGAGGCCTTCCCCAGTCCTCTCCTTCTCACACCCAATATGCCACTGCTAGTACCCTTCCCTCTGATATTGCCTTCCATTTATGCTGGACGTATTCTGAATGAACATAGTTACTTTTTATGTTGTCTCTCTCATTGGAGCATGAGTTCTTTAAAGACAGGAATCCTGCTTCTCTGCCTTTCATTCTATTCTCAGTGCTTTGCACAATACCTGCCATACAGTAAGAACTTAATAAATGCTTGTTGACTGACTGATGCAGTCCACCCTTTCCTTAGTAGACCTGAATAAAACCTTTTAATTTTTTTAAAGGTTTTTAAAGGTCTTAGCTAGTAACTTGGAGGGAAATTATAAATTTATAATAATAAATAATAATAAAATAAATAAATAATAAAAATAATAAATTATAAAATAAAATAAACCTAAAACTCACATGATTGGTGCCTTATAAAAGATGAAGATTGTGTCCTAAATCATCTTGAATCCAGCACTAGATTAGCATGGCTTACTGGGGTAGATACCACCCATTCTTAAATAGGAAGTATTGAGGCATGACATTTCTAAGTCAATGATGATGTTTCTGGAGAGTGCCAGAGCATGATTACTCTACAAGCAGAACAGTTAATACTTACTTTTTTTTGTTTTTTTTAAAGATGGCACACCTTCATATTTTTCCCACCAAGTTCAAATATTGAGGTATAATCTGTCTTACCTATTTTACTGGACAATGTCTGCCTGATAATTCTTTTCTCCCAAGAGGTGTTGACTTTAAGACTGGCTTACGATTATATGGTACCACAAAATTATTGTTGTAACAGACACAATAATCAAAACATAATCTAACAATGGAAAGGAAATCGTTATGCTGTTGTCTCTTCACAGGAAGTTTAATTGTCTATGGGATGAGGGAGAGGAGAACATGTATCTTACAAAGATTTTAAGAGGATAATGAAAGAATATACAAATAGATTGTCTCAACTGATAGTGTAATGAGGTCATATGATACAATGGATGAAAACTTGGTTTGACATCAGAGAATATATATGCAAATCCTGCACCTACTGTCCACCATCTAATTTGACTTTGCTCAAGTCACTTAACCTTTCAGACTCGGTTTCTCTGTCTGTCACACTCTTAAGTTGGACTAAATGACCTCTAAGGTCCCTTCCAGTTCCAAGTCTATGATACTAGGAAACTATGAGTTCTGCGTGTTCTGAGGCAATGCACAGAAAAAGTCATCAGATTTGGGAAGGAAAGGGGAAATTATCAGGTACCTTCTTTTAGTGACATTCTGAAAAATATTTCATATTATGATAGTACCATGGTCTTTTATAGTCTTTTTTCTCAGTCCCCCCTCCAAATGATCCCTGAGATAATGTCTTTCAAAAGAAATCCTGAAATGCAGATAAAGATTTCTATCAGGAGACAGCTATGGTAGGTGGTAGTGGGGAGGTAGGAATGCTGATCTGGGCAGCAGAAAATCCAGATTTATCTCTTGGCTCAGTCCTTAGCCACATGATGATGAGTACGTCATGGAAATGATCTGGTAAAAATGAATATTGTGCAGCTAAAGAACTGCAAACATTGTGTTAATAAAGACTATTGACAATTACCGCTCTTTCATTTGCATAAGCCCATAAGTCATTTCTCAACCAGACATTATAATTGTCAGGCTCTTTGATTATTTTTAATAAAACTTTTTTAAATAAAAATTTTAAATAAATTTTTAAATAAATAAATAAATAAATTTTAATCAAAATTTTTTAAAAAATTAAATAGCTACGATGTAACCTAAGTAAAAGTACTCATAGTAGTTCATTCTCTCTGGTCAGTCTTAGAAGGCTCATAGTAGTCATTCTCTAAACCATAAGCATTGCAATAAGGCAAATTCATTAGTTGAACAAACTTGTATCTATCCAACTCAGACTAAGAAGAACTTTCTAGACCACTTAAAGTCCATAATTGGCCTCCAATTCCTCTAAATCTGTACCAATTTTTTATTTACTACCTTCAAACATTCTATATTCCAGCCAAATTAGCCTATAAGCTATTCTTCCTATATGATATGCCATCTCCCATCTCCATGCATTTGCAGAGGCTGTTCCCAAGTCTGTACCATGCTCTCTCCTCACTTTGACTTCTTAGAACACTTTGCTGGGGCGCTAGATAAAACAATGGACTTTGAGTCATGAAGACTTAGTTCAAACATTACCTCAGATGCTTCCTAGCTATGTGACCTTGGATCAGTGTTTGGACCTCAGTTACCTTATCTGCAAAATTAGGAAAATAATAGCACCAGCCTCACAGGATTACGAACTAACATATAAAGCACTGTGCAAACCTGAATGCTGCATATAAATTGTAGCTATTGCTGCCATACTTATTGTTATAGCCCCTTGCTTCTTTCAAGGCTTAACTCAATTTCCAGCTTTCACACAAATTCTTTCCAGATTCCTCCCCAGTTATCACCCCCTTTTCCATAACAAAGTACACTACATTTAAGTCAATATGAAATACATACAAATTCTGTGTACTTGTTTCCATCCAGTATGAAATAGCTGTCATAAATTATTAGGTTATCCACTTCGTATTGCACAGGTACCAATAGAAAAGTACTTTACGGGTATGAACAGGCTGCTATATACATAACCAAAGAGGAATACCAAAGAAGTACATTACAGGACTTTAGCAACCTGAATAGCAGAAAGAGAAGATGGTCTGCTCATTTGGTAAGAGTAAGAAATTACCCATGGATGACCCTAGCTAGTATTGCACTAATTAACCAGATCATGGGGTATATTGGAGAAGGGATAGAAGGTGAGAATGAGGAAATAGAAAAGTATTATCAGAATGGGCAGTAGGGGACAGCAGGCCCTCACTTTCCTGCCTGAGGTACAGTTGTTGGTTTCTAAGGAGTCAGACCCCAAGAGATGAACTCTTGTTTAAATGAATATAGTCATCAAAAGACACAGTCACTGAAAAAAAATGCTACCCCAGGCAACACACTAGAGAAGAAAATTCTGCATTTTGCCTCCAGATTAAACCCTGAGAGTATAGAAAAAAATGGTCTTTTTGTTCAAAGATGAGACAAGAAGCCCTAGCAACTGTGCCAGGTTAATGGGAATCCATGACCTAGGATATTTGGATTATTTACTGGGCTGATCACACAGGTAAGAGGAAAAGAACACCACCTTCTCTCCCCATTGTCTGAATGATAGTCCCCAGGTGTTACTTTTCTCCTCTGATCAACTGTAGTCTGACTATAAGGTAGACAATTCCCTTTTTTATGGTGTTTCCCACCCACCCATATGTTTCTTTCTCCTCTTACTTCATTTTGGATCCCAGGGAGGGAAGCTAGCCCTGGCTATTTGACCTAGAACAGGGCTCAGCCTTGCTAGGTCTCAGTTTCTTTATCTATTAAAATAAGGCAATTGTTATAAGTTCTGTCTGTCATCTCTTCAAGCTCTAAACTTTTGTAATCCTGTATACTTCTTTTTCCAGGCCCTTATTTTCTCAAGACCTCTCACACTCTGACTGCCTCCCTGACCTCCAAGTAAAGGTTGAGTCTAATTGGATCACTTTGCCTCATATTTTTAAGACTTTTCTATTTTAAAAAAGTATTTTTTCCCCCAAATTCCTTTCTGGATTAAACTTATTAATTGTCTTTTAGTCTGGTTGGTTTGAATATAAAAAATAAAGAGATCTAGTTTTTATCTGTCATTGAAACTATCTACCTCCATCTCTTGAATACCATAAGGGCAAAGATGGTGTTCTCCTCTCTATCAAGAACAGAAACTATACTCTAAATTCTTAATTTCTATGTCTCAGATTCTTTGTTTTCTGGATGCTCTTACTTAACCTAAATACTAAACCTTGCTTCAAGCTCAGTCCATTCTTTTTTACATATCTGATCTTTGAGCATTACACCTTGAACAATATTCTTCCATTGGCTTGAAGATGATTGCCAAGTCTCCCATCATCCTTTTCGACTCTAGCCTAAATTATCAAAATTCTCATTCAATTATTCCACCATCATCTACTTATCCAACTTCTTAAGCTCTGTTATCTGACGGATTGGCGGACTTCCACACTAATCATCTGTCTCGGTTTTTCCTTTTTATAAGAATCCCTGCACAGATACAAAAGACACAATAAAACATGAAAGCTAAGAACAACCAGGCACAGTCCAAGGTAGCTGTGACTCACCAAATACAGAAAGAATTATCAGATACAACTAGCGCCAAATCTGAAGAGCACAGAGGCAGTTCTGTATAATAGAATCTATTCATTCATGTCTATCAAATCTCCCCTTTTCCTTATGAAGAATATACAAGATGACTGTGAGGAGCAGGGTGCTTAGAGTAGATTCCTTTCTTCAGTGAAGCTGTAACAGGGAAAGGTTTTTGATGAGGAGAGAACAGTGAGGGAAAAGGGCAAGAATGACTTTAGGAGAGAATTCTGTAAATTCTGGGAGACCAGAAGAGATTCCTGACATCTGAAGAATCCAGGAAACTTTGCCTAGTGTTCCTTTTCTTTTATGGACCTAGAAACTAGGGGAAAAGAAAGATTTACTTCTCTTTTAGCAACATAGTCAACATGTGGTCTGGACCTTTAGAGGAAATGTGATGAAAGTGGAAAATACTGAGCAAAGCTGAACCCTACCTATTCATCTGTACTTCCAATTAATAGCCTTAAGAGGGGTATCTGTGTAGACTTTACACACAGACACACACACACTCACACACACACACAGACACACACACCTTCACACACCACACATATTTCACAATATATGTGAAATATACATATATAAAAATATGGAGATGTGTGTGTATGTGTGTGTGTGAGTGTGTGTGTGTGTGTGTGTGTGTGTGTGTGTGTGTGTGTGTGTAGCCATTGGTTAGGATTTCAATTATTCAATTCACAGACTCAGTTGAGACCAGTGCATGTTCAATACACAAACCTGTGTTTAGACATTTTACCCAACAACATTGACTTAACACTCAAGTTTGAAAATGAGCTCATTAATAAACAGAAACCCCAAATATCCACCAATCAGTAGTGATATGCTTTACACATCCACAGGGCTTTCCTGGGGCCCTGTGGAGACTGATCCACCATTGAGACTGTTTTCATCTGACAGCCTCCCCAGACGGACTCCTATTGTAACTAACCCATTATGATTACTAAAAACCATTTATTAAACTCTATACTTAATCATAATGGAGCACCCAGCCTTTTTTTCAGTACCAAACAAGCTCCTCTGATTGGGAAAGCTGAGAATATTTCAGTGAACAGAGATGTCAGCCCATAGAAAGGTTCAGAGTTCCCCAGCCAAGGGAATTCTGTACCCTATTGATTAGAGAAATGTAAATGAAAACAACTCTGAGGCATCATTTCACACCTATCAAAAATGACAAATGCTGAAGGAGAGGAGGAAAAAATAGGTGAGCTAATGAACTGCTAGTAGAGTAACTGGTTCCACCATTCTGGAGAAGTATTTGGAACTATGCCCAAAGGACTATAAAACTGTGCATACCCTTTGGCCCAATACTACCACTATTAGGTCTGTATCTCAAAGAGATCAAAGAAAAAGGAAATGGATCTATATGTATAAAAATATTAATAGCAGTTCTTTTTGTGTTGGCAAAGATTTGGAAATCAAGAAGATACTCATCAACTGGGGAATGGATAGCTTATCTGCTCTCCCCTACCCCATCCCAAAATGTATGCCTCATCTGAATTCCCATATTTATATACAGGACACCACTATCCTTCCAGTCTCCTAAGCTTGAAATCTCACTTATTCTTCATCCCTTACTTTCCTTCACATTCCATATCCAATCAATTAACAAATTTAGTCATTTTCAACTCTATACTTCTCTCACATCTGACCTTTTCTTAAGTCTTTCCTTCTTCCAATCTGTCCTCACACAGGAGCCAAAGTGGTTTTCCTCAGAAACCATTCTGACCATGTTATTCCCTTATGCAATAAATTCTGATGACTCATTGCCCCTAAGATCAAATATAAATAAAAATGAGTGAAGAAGAACATTCCAAAGGAATTGCATAAATATAGGACAATTTTGAAATTAATATATTTGAAAATGGGTGACATTTTGAAAGTGTGAAGGTTTTATATACTTTTAAAAAGTGACATGAAATGCAGATTCATGACTTCATATAGAATGAAATGTCCTGCTATGTGTATGACAATGTTTCTCTCTCTCTCTCTCTCTCTCTCTCCCTGTCTCTCATGTTTAAGTCCAGGATAAACAAAACAAGAAATAAAAAGTATTGAAGGGACAATTGAATGATCAGAGACTTACTCTCCAGAAAGACACTGATAGAAAGAGGCAGAAATTGAAGGAGAAAGCAGTTTCCAACAGTTGGACTAACAAGCAACAGAAATGAGATCCAGCTATGGACTCAAAATAAAACTAATCTTGACAGTCAAGAGCCATGCTTTCAAACAGAGCAGACCCTGAGAGCCTAACCGAGCAACTTATGTAGTATTTGTAAAGAGGGATGTTTGTGAGGAATCCATAAGGAAAGAAAAGAGCAGATCTGACTACATCCTCAAAAGAAAGACTGGCAAATGACATCCTGATTGGAGAATTATACAAACATGTAGAAACAACAAAAAAATTAAATACAATATTAACTATTAACCACAAAAGTTCATGGGCTGCAGCTAATAATTCCTCAGAGGAAAGTTCTATCTATGAATATTTATGTTAGCAAAAAGTTTTAAATATCAAGGAACGGAGCATATAATTTTAAAGACTAGTGCTTCAAATAGAAAGGTTTTACATGATTGCACATATATAACCTATGTAAGATTGCTTACCATCTCAGAGAGAGAGGAGATGGGGAAGGGAAAGATAGAATATGGAACTCAAAACTTAAAAAAAAAACAAATGTTAAAAAAAAGTTTTTGCACGTAATTGAGAAAAATTAAATATTATTTAAAAAGCAAAAGACTAATATCAAAAAAGATAGGCTAGTTGCTTGGTGTGTTTGGGTTTCAGTTTTTTGTTTTGTTTTGTTTTGTTTTTTGCCTGAACCCTTCCATCAGTAACTGTCAGCAAGGTTGTAGTCCCACCCAAATTTATTAGGGCCAGTGCTCTCTTCACTCAGTGATCCTTGTTGGCAATGCCCTCTGTACATCCTGATTACCTCTAAGAAGCCAAATGATATTAAATAAATACCCCAAATTTTACTCAACAAAGAAGAAAGAATATTTAAAGATGGCTTCTGAGTACATCTCACAAAGACCATACACAAAACCTCTCCAAGATGATAGACCCTTCTGGAAATTATCATCTGCTAGTACAGTCTTCAAGAGATCTCCCTGAATTTCATGATGTATCATCATGGAATTTGAAGGGGAAAGGCATTTAGTAGCAGGAAAGTAACAGGAACAACGTAGAAACACCTATGTTTTCAATGTTTTGGTCATCATTGTGTCCTGTAATTCTCATAGCTAGCTATGTTCTCATATATATATATATGAACTTAGCTATATATATATATGTAACAATAATCACAGCACAGAACTGGAAATAGGTCATACCTATTTTCTGTGGATAGCCTAGCTAATTACAAAGAGACTGACTACTAGGAAGATGACAACCAGTTGATTAGTTATTTAGCACTGGAAAGTCAAAAAGAAAAGAAAAAAGACAAAATCATCACCATTCCTGCAAAGCCCACTTCTCCCTCTGAAGTCAGGAGGACAGGATGATGAGAGAGTGGTTACTAACAATTACAGCTTTCAGTTTACGTTCCTACGTGGGAAGATGATATTTGTAACTGATAAGACCTTTCTCATTATTAGAGTAGTTAGAAGGAGGATAGATAGGTGATAGATTAGATAGATAGATAGATGACACAGGTGTTAGTTGAATATGAAGGGATGATATCTTAAAAAATAAAATTAAGGGGCAAGAGAGGAATGTACTTAGAGAAAGAGAAAAGGAGACATAGAAAGGGGTAAATTATAGGATGTAAAAGAGGCAAGGAAAAGCTTTTACAGTGAAGGGGAAGAAGGGGAGCATGAATGACCCTTACTCTCTACAGAATTGGCTCAAAGAGGGAAACAACCTACACGCCCAATTGATATAGAAATCTATCTTACCCTACAGGAAAGTGGTGGGGAAAGGGATAAGAAAAGGGGTGGGGGATAGAAGGAAGGCCAGATTGGGGAAGGGGGAAGTCAGAAAAAATACACTTTTGAGGAAGGACAAGGTGAAAGGAGAGAGAGAATAGAATAAATGGGATGGGGATGATTAGGTCTGATAAAGGTTATATTTTCTTTTAGAAAATTATTATGGAGGTGTTTTGCATGACTACCCATGTATAACCTATATTGAATTACTTACCTTCTCAATGGTGGGGGGGAGATGTGGTGGGGAGGAAAGATATTTTGGAACTCAAAGTTTTAAAAATGAATGTTAAAAATTGTTTTTACATTAACTTGGGGAAAATAAAATACTTTAAGAAAAGAATCACAGATTTCAGATAGTCTATAAAATTCAATTTAAATGTTAGCTCTGTGAGTGTGAGATGCTTGTCTAGGTAGTAGATATCTTTTTCCCACTTTGTCCTTTGCTATAGAGAACCCCTTTAGGTCAAAGCCAAAATTAAAATAATTTCTCAATAATATAAGATCCGAATAGAATTGAAGCCCTGGGAGCTAGGTTCCCATATTTACGAGAGACACAACTCCAAATCTATAAACCCAGATCCTGTTACAGCATTGCTAGTTGTTGTGTGAGGAATAAAACCAAAAAAAAAGGAAGTTGCTGTAAAAAAAAAGAATGATGAAGATGGTGGAATTAGCAAGATTTCTGAATATCTTCCTGAATCCAGCAACCTAAATAATCAACTAATGCACCAAATATAGAGATAAGAAGAATCTTTAACCCAAAGAAAGATGACAATGGGGAGCAACTCTACAATAATGTGAAAGCTTTCTAAATTGAAGTAAAAGGGTAGGAATGATTCAAAGCTTTCATCATCACCACCCTCATCTTTTCTGCCTCAGATCCATATCCTGAACAACCCTATCAGTCTCCCTTTGGAGGGTTAATATGGTTTCTACCATTTCCTTCATGCTAGTCTAACTGTTCATACCCTTCCTCCAGGAGCAGAACACTCACCTAGTCTTGTTGAAGATGGTAATAACTGAGTGGGAGACCCAGCAACAAATCCAATCTTTGTGGAGGCAGGGGGTGAATTTAAAGTCCAGCTTCAGTTAGTCCAATGGAGTCTTTAATATGGCCAAAAAGAAGCCAAAGAAATATCCTCTATTGCCCAAACCAAAGTAGATTTTGAACTTATCTGAGCCTGGTGGTTGGGACAGCAGAAAATAAAGAAGTTGTGGTTAGGAGGGAAAGTACAGTTACCAGATCCAATGACACTTTAACAGAAGGCAAACAGAGAGAGTTTAGCAATAAGTCCCCAACTGTGACTGGGGAGGGGTCAGAGAGGGAGGAAAATCATAAGCAAAATCTGGTATTATCCTTCTTACCATAAGGCAAGCCAAGGAGTTCTGAGAGACTGGCTCACAAAGTCTGAGGATAGCAAACATTCCTCAGAATAAAAAAGGAGATCCACAAAGAAGAAAATTAAAAAAAAAATCATGTAGAACTATTTCTAACCTGATTTAATTTGGTAGGAAAAGCAAATTTCCAAAATTAAAAATTAACCTTCAAAAATAAGCAATATTTCTCTATAATAATATTGAAATTCAAGAGGCAATAATAGAAAGGGAAATCTCATTCAAAATAACAACAAAATGCAGGATCAATCAACAAAAGCACACAAAATATTTTTATAGATTAAATTACAAAAGACTAATTAAAGAAATAAAGAAAAATATAAGTACCTGGAGGAAGATTCAGGGCTTACTCTTGTGTCATACCAATACAATAAAACTGACAAACCGACCAAAGTTAATTTACAGTGTTAATGCTATCCCAATTATGTTGTTAAAGAGATACTTTACAAGACGATAAAAATACGACAGTTTATTAAAAAAAAAAAAAGATCTGCAACTTTAAGGGAAATGATGAAAAGGTATAGAAGGGATAAAGTGGAAATAATACTTCCAGATCTCAAACTACATTACAAATCAGCAGTCATCAAAAGCATCTGGTATTGGTTAAAAAATAGAGAAGCAACTCAATGGAAGAGACTGGACAATGGAATTCAAAAATTTAATAATTATGTAACTATGAAAAACAAGAAAATTCATTTAGAAGAACAAAGGAATTATTATTGAAATCAAATAATAGAGAAAATGGGAAGCAGGAGGACCTAGAATTACCAGCAATAGTTAAACATCGAAAAGTTGGTTAGTGAAACAAATTAGGCTCAAGAGAACCCAGAATCAGTGTCCCATGAATTCAAAGACTAACTACTGGAGGAAAGACTCCCTATTCACCAAAAATTGCTTAGAAACCTAAAAGACATTCTGAGATAAACCAAGTTTAGATGAGTATTTCACATGTAAAAAAAATTAGATCAAGGTATACACATGATTTAGATATAAAAAATCATATCATTTATGAAAGGGACAAAGAAGCTGCTACCTTTCACAGTTAAGGATAGGGGAAGAGTTCTTGGTCAGACAAAAGACAGGGAGGCTTTGTTGTTGTTCAGTTGTTTGTCAGTCTTGTCTGATTCTTTGTGACCCCATTTGGGGTTTTCTTGACAAAGACACTGGAGTGATTTGCCATTTCCTTCTCCAGCTCATTTTACAGATGAGGAAACTAAGGCAAACAGGGGTCACACAGTAAGTGTCTGTGGCCAGATTTGAACTCAAGAAAATGACTCCCAGCTTGACACTGTATCCAGTGTATCATTTAGCTATTCCATGCATTCAAATACTTATGTTCTAACAAGTAATATACAGGATAAATTGGAAATAATCAACAGAAGGAAGCCTATAGAAGATAGAAAGGATAATTTTGATTACATAAAACCAAAATCCACCAAGCACTTCCTGAAAGAAATCCAAAAAGAAAAGCTTCCATCATCCTGCTTATCTCCTTCTCCCCCACTTTCCTGTATTGTAAGATAGGTTTTCATACTAAAATGAGTGTGCATTTTATTCCTTCCTTTAGTCAAATATGATGAGAGTAAACTTCATGGTTTTTTTCCTCAGCTCTCCTCTTTTTCCCTCCAC
>JAQQSK010012119.1:0-11999 GCA_028658325.1 Potorous gilbertii
GATTGGTGATATGGGTAATTAGAATGTCCAGTGTATCGGGGATGGGGGAGGGGACAAATGGGGAGAAAATTTTGGAACCCAAAATCTTGTGAAAATGAATGTAAAAAGTTAAATAAATTTATTTAAAAATAAAAAAAATAAAGAAGAAAATAGTTAAGGAGGTGAACAGAATTCTGGATAAGATAGACATGATAGATCTCTGGATCACTGAATGAGGATAGAAAGGAATATACATTTTTCTCATTAGTACATGGCACATATACAAAAATTGACCATGTATAAGGCCATAAATACCTCACAATCCCGTAAAGAAAGGAAGAGATAGTCAATGCATCCTTCTCAGATCATAATGCAATAAAACAAATGTAATCAAAGATCAAAAACTAACTGGAAACTAAAGAATCTAATCTTAAAGTATGAATGGGTTAAACAGCAAATTATAGAAACAATCAAGAGATTCATTCAAGAGAATGACAATAATGAAACTGCATAATGAATTTTGTGGAATACTGCAAAAGCAGGTCTTAGGGGAAGTTTTATATCTTTGAATGCCTACATGTGTAAAATAGAAAAAGAGGAGATCAATGAATTTGGCATGCAGCTGAAAAAGTTAAAAAAAGAACAAATTGAAAATCCCTAAGTAAATACCAAGTCAGAGATACTGAAAACCAAAGGAGAGATTAGGAAAATTGAAATAAAAAGAAATCTATTGAACTAATAAATAAAACTGTGTTGGCTTTATGAAGAAACCAATAAAGTTGATAAATCTTTGGTCAATTTGATTTTAAAAAAAAAGGATGAGGCAAACCAAATTACCAATATCAAAAATGAAAAGTGTAAACTCACCTCCAATGAGAAGGAAATTAAATCAATAATAAGAAATTACTTTGCCCAACTGTATGCCCATAATTTTGACAATCTAAATGAGATGAATGATTATTTTCAAAGATATAAATTGAACTCCCTAGGTAAAAATCTCCAGGGTCAGATGGATTCACAAGTGAATTCTATCAATCATTTAAAGAACAGTTAATTCTAATACTATATAGAATGACACAAATGTGGTTTTGATACCTAAACCAGGAAGAGTCAAAAGAGAGAAAGAAAATTATGGACCAAATTATCTAATGAATATAGATGTAAAACTTTTAAATAAGATTTTAGCAACTTCCACATCCGGAGAAAGTACTACGGAATTCAATCACAGAATGTAGCAGGTCATTTTCTTTTGTATTATGTTTTGGTTTGTTTATGATTTCTCCCATTCATTTTACTTCTTCTAAGTAACATGACTAGGGTGAAAATGTATTTAATAGGAATGTGTGTGTAAAACCTGTATAAATCTGTATACCATCTCAGAGAGGAAGGAGGAAAGTAGAGGAGGAGGGGAAGGTAGGGGAAAAAATTTAAATTATATGGAAGTGATTGTAGAACACTGAAAAAAATAAAATAGTAATTAAAAAAAGATAAAGAAAAACATGGAAAAAAAAGAAAATATGTGGTATCCAGATGTAGTTTTTCTTTTTAAATCATAGAATTCCCAACTGTAGATCATAATTTTGGCAATGTTTGCAGATATAATCCTCCAATTTTGGGTATATGGCCAGTTCTTTTGTAAATTGTGCTGTTATAGTTTCTGTTACTCTCAAACACGTCAATACATTGCCCATAAAATTTGTCATTCTTTTACATAGGATACAATTATTTTCTATTTTTAAAAGAAATAAAAAATAGTATCATTATAACATTCATTGAAATATACACTCCCAAAATATTCTTTTTAAGCAAATCAATTAAAATTGCAAAATTACATTTTCTATAGTTTGGATTTTACCTATGACCTCACTAAATAACTTCAATTTGTGCAATAGTGTGAAATATAACTTCCGATTAAGAGCTTCACCAAAAAAAGATTTTTCTGCTGATGTTAGCTTAGAATTTCTATCTTTTCTTTCTTTATTCTGTATGTATTCCAGTGACCTTTGGCCAAAAGCAATAAAATTCTGACCTTACACATCTTTCTGAATGTGAATATACAACTTTAGCAATCTATAGCTTTCTGTTGTTCTATCACATAGATGTTTTCCCTTCTTTCACTGCTTATCTCTATCCAAGACAAAATAATACATATTATTAAAGTCCTCTGCAACATAAGATAACCTTTGGGTTAAGTATAAATGTGAAATAAAACAATTTATGTGAATATACATGATAGCTGAATGATTAAAAAAATATGAAGATTGTCTTTTCCAGTATTTTTAAAAACATGATTTAAAAATAGTAATTCTGTACAAAACTTCTGTTTTCATTCTTATTGAGAATTGCTAGTCAGAAAATTTCCTCTACTGTGGCAGAAGAGTTCATGTTGTGCAATTTATACTCTTAGAGTTGCTTGAGGCACTGAGTAGTTGGGTGATTTGTCCTGTGTGATATATTCAATGTCAGAGGTCAAACTTGAAACCTAAGGCCTAGTATCTATCCACCACATCACAGGGACGCTCAAACCTCAAGCAAAAAAAAAAAAAAAATATATATATATATATATATATATATATTTATATATGTATATGATTTTTAGATGATGCTACTTGGAAGCTAGTTCTTTAAAATGAGTTTAAAAAACCTTAAATCACACATTTTAAATTGTGTAAAATTGCTATTTCTATATCAAAAGAGCATAAAGGTATATGAGACAGAGCAATGGACTAGATCAGGAGGTCTTGATTAGGAAATTTCTCAAATGATTACAAGTCACTTCAATTTGCTAAGATTCCTTATTTATGCATAGACATAATAATCACACTTAGCTCACATAGTTGATTAAAGAAACCATTGTATAAACTGTAAAGCACTATTATAATGTGTGCTATACAAATATGATGATGAAGATGATCAGCATATAGAAATATATTACCCAGCCCATAAATGTGATTATTATGAAGATGTTGTGGATGTGTATATATACATACATATATCTATATGTAAAAATGCATTAATATGAACTTTTTCTGCTATAATAAATATTCTCAGCAAGACTGTACACTGTATTATGTGTAAGCAAATAAGTGAGTTTGTGTGTGTGTGTGTGTGTACAAACACCATCTTGATAATATTTATTGTGGTAGGAAAGGTATTATATATCCATATATTCACACGCATGTAGATATATGTGCATACATGCATGCATGGATATTTTTAATATATTACTACAAACATGTGTAACTATATTTGGTAGGAAAATAATTGATCTTTAAATATCATTTGCTGAATGAGTGTAAATTATATAAAGTCAAATAGCTTATATTTTTGTGAAACAAATAAGAAAGAAATTAATCAGATCTTAAAAATTTCTTACTTTTATTTATTAAAGGTTTTTGTCTCCTTAGTTTTTCAAATCTCCCAAGGCCCTCAGCTATTTAGTGTGTTAATAATAGAGAGAATATCCAAAATTATGATATTAGATTGTTAATATCTTGAAGCCAAATATATATGCTTCTATTATTAAAAGTAGAAGCAGCCCTGGCATGTATATGAACTAGTGAGCCAGTATGGCATAATAAATAGATAAGCATTAGAGGCAGAAAGACCTAGATTAAATTTATTTCCTGTACGCATATTGGCAGCATGCCTTTGAGCAACTCCCTTTAACTTCTCAATGCCCCAGGAAACTCTCCGCCAAAAAGCTTAAAGATAAAATATGATCTCCATCAATGAAGAAAGTTTCCGATCATATCATTGAGAAATGGTGGGGGCTTTTCCCTTACTTTTTCTCTTTGTTTCACACAATTGCCAATATAATAGAATCTATCATATACAACATCAGCATTGTTATTTAGATACTCTGATGGATCTATGATCTAATACATTCAGAAATCTCTATCCGTGATGCCCATGCCAGCCAATCTTATATGATTTTTATTCATTTCCTCCCAAAAGTTCTCCACAGGGACCACACTACTTGCTAGAGGTCTTTCTTTCTCCTATATCACAAAGACACCAGAGGAGTACTTATCATGTCTTCTTGTTCTTAATGTATGACCAGACATTATTTTTTATATTTTACTTTTATTTTTTAAATAAAATTGTTAACTGTGTTTCTTCTTTGGAGTATTAGCTATATTTTTGCAGACTGCAGGCATTCACCAAGAATCTTTCCGTTGTTCTTTCTGTGATGCTCATCTTTAGTTTCTCATGGACAGCCATGTTTCATGTTTCTCTGCCATTTATTAACATTGTTAAAAAAACAAACAAACAAACCTTTAGTGATTTCTGTATATGGATGGGAGATAGCATGAAAGAGGCTATAAGATGGTATTTGTTTTACTTACTGAATAGAATGCCTTTTCTCCCATAATCAGCAAACCATAAATACAACGTGACGCCATATTCTCTACAACTTTCAGTCAATTATGAATTGATAACATTATGATCACTATCCTCTCAACCCTTAGGTTCAAAACAGAGGAGTCATTCTGGTTTCTCCACTATCTCTCACCATCTGTATCCAATCAGCTGCCAAGAGCTATGTGTTGATTTCATCTTTGTTACATCTTTTGAATACCCTTGTCTTCTTGGACACTGGTACCACTCTGGTACAAGCCCTCATTACCTCATGCCTGGACTATTATAGTAACCTGTGGGTGTGACTGCCTTGATCAAGTCTCTAACCACTGTAATCCATTCTCCATTCAGCCACCCAAGTGATCTCCATAAAGCTAAGGTCCAGTCATCTGTCTTACTTAGTAAACTCCAGTGGTTCCCTGTTATCTCCAGGATCAAATATGAAATATTCTTTTGGTGTTCCAAACCTTCATGACCTTGCATTCTCCTACCTTTCTAGTCCTTACTCTTCAATCCAATGACTCTGGCCATTGACTTTTCCACAAACAAGACACTCCATCTCTCAGCTCCCAGAATTTTTTCTGACTGCCTTCTGTGCCTGGAATCCATGCCTGCTTCTCCTTCCTTGCTTTTCTTACTGACCTCCCTGGTTTTCCTTAAGTCCCAACTATAATTCCATTTTTATTGGAAGTCTTCCCTAATCCCTTTTTTAATTCTAGTACCTTCCTTCTTTTAATTACTTTGCTTTTATCCTGTTTAAAGTCTGATTTATATTTGATTGCATATTATCTTCCCTATCAGATGATAAATTCCTTGAGGGCAGTGACAGTTTTTTCTGCCTTTCATTTTGCATCCCCAGTGTTCACTTAATATCTGATACTTAGTATGTGCCTCTCTTTTTAAATGTTTGTTTACTTATTTTTAGTTTTCAACATCCATTTCCATAAAATTTTGAGTTCCAAATTTTCTCCTCATCTCTCCTCTCCCCTCAACCCCATAACATCTTGCATTCTGATTATCCCTTCCCTCAATATGCCCTCCCTTCTGCCACATCCCTCCCTTCCCTTATCCCCTTCTCTCTTTTCTTATAGGGCAAAATAGATTTCTACATCCCATTGCCTGTATTTCTTATTTCCCAGTTGTATGCAAAAACAATTCTCAACATTAATTCATAATACTTTGAATTCCAACTTCTCTCCCTTCCTTCCTC
Organism: Potorous gilbertii; assembly: GCA_028658325.1. Classification (NCBI taxonomy): domain Eukaryota; kingdom Metazoa; phylum Chordata; class Mammalia; order Diprotodontia; family Potoroidae; genus Potorous; species Potorous gilbertii. The sequence continues at coordinate 5,552 of JAQQSK010012119.1, forward strand.
CCCACCCATCCCCACTGAGAAGGCAAGCAATTCAATATAGACTGTATATGTGTAGTTTTGCAAAAGACTTCCAAAATAGTCATGTTGTGTAAGACGAACTATATTTCCCTCCATCCTATCCTGCCCCCCATTTATTCCATTCTTCCTTTTGACCTTGTCTTTCCCCAAATGTGTTTTCTTCGGATTACTCCATTCTCCCATTTGCCTTCCCTTCTATCATCCCCCTCACCCCACTTGTCCTCTTCTCCCCTACTCTTCTGTAGTGCAAGATATGCTTTCATACCAAACTGAGTGAGCATGTCATTCTCTCAAGCCAAATGTGAAAAGGGTAAGATTTCCTTTTTCCCCTCTCACTTCCTCCCTTTTCTTCTCCACTGAATAAGCTATTTCCTGCCTCCTTGAAGAGTGATAATTTACCTCATTCAATTTCTCCCTTTCTTCTTCTAATATATTCCTCTCTCACCTCTCACTTTTATTTTATTTTTTAAGGTATCATTCCTTCTTACTCAACTCACCCTGTGTTTTCTGTGTGTGTGTGTGTGTGTGTGTGTGTGTGTGTGTGTGTGTGTAATGCCTCCAAATATCCAAATACTGAGAAAAGTCTCAAGAGTTACAAATATTATCTTGTGATATAGGAATGTAAACAGCTCAAAGTAGAAAGTCCTTTTTGTTTTCTCTTTACTGTTTATCTTTTCATGTTTCTCTTGACTCTTGTGTCTGAAAGTCAAATTTTCTATTCAGTTCTGGTCTTTTCATCAAGAATGTTTGAAAATTCTCTATTGCATTGAATGATTATTTTTTTCCCCTGAAGCGTTGTACTCAGTTTTGCTGGGTAGGTGACTCCAGATTTTAAGACCAGTTACTTTGACTTCTGGAATATCATATTCCAAGCCCTTTGGTCCCTTAATGTAGAAGCTGCAAGATACTGTGTTATCCTGATTTTATTTCCTCAATATTCAAACTGTTTCTTTCTGGCTGCTTGCAATATTTTCTCCTTGACCTGGGAACTCTGGAATTTGGCTACAATATTCCTAGGAGTTTCTCTTTTTGGATCTCTTTCAGGAGATGATCAGTGGATTCTTTCAATATTTATTTTGCCCTTTAGTTCTAGAACAGCAGGGCAGTTTTCCTTGATAATTTCATGAAAGATGATGTCTAGGCTCTATTTTTGATAATGGCTTTCAGGTAGTCCTCTAATTTTTAAATTGTCTCTCCTGGATTTATTTTCCAGGTCACCTGTTTTACCAATGAGATATTATATATTATCTTCTATTTTTTCATTCTTTTGGTTTTGTTTTGTAATTTCTTGGTTTCTCACAAAGTCATTAGCTTCCATCTGTTCCATTCTAATTTTTAAAGAACTGATTTCTTCAATGAGATTTTGAATCTCCTTTTCCATTTGACTAATTCTGCTTTTGAAAGCATTCTTCTCCTCATTGGCTTTTTGGACCTCTTTTGCCAATTGAGTTAGCCTATTTTTCAAAGTGTTATTTTCTTCAGTATTTTTTGGGTCTCCTTTAGCAAGCTGTTGTCTCATTTTCATGATTTCTTGCATGGCTCTCATTTCTCTTCCCAATTTTTCCTCCACTTCTCTTACTTTATTTTCAAAATCCTTTTTGAACTCTTCCACAACCTGAGACAATAATATTTTTATTTTGGAGGTTTTGGACACAGAAACGTTGATTTCCTTTGATATTAGATTTTATTCTCCCCCATCTGAATGGAAGGAAGAAAGTACCTGCTCTCCTAGAAAGTAACCTTCTATAGTCTTATTTTTTCTCCTTTTTGGTGGCATTTTCCCAGTCATTTACTTGACTTTTGAGACCTTTGTCAAGAGGAGGGTATATTCTGGGGACCTATAAGTTCTCATTTCCTCCAAGGTGGTACAATCAAGGGAGAGGTACTTATTCCTCTCCTGACCTGCTCACTTGTCTGGGAGCAACCAAAAACTTTCCTGCCCACAATCTGCAATTGACTTCCCTCACCACAACTGCCTCCAGCTCCACCAGGCTGGGGCTCCTCCTCATCTCTGGGTGGAGCTCAGTTCTGAGAATTAGAATAGTGGCTCAGTTCCCCTAAGGGCTTTAGGCAGAGGTTTCCCTGGGCTGTCATTCAGGGCTGAGATTTGATCAGCCCTCCAAATCCTCCAGGAGCTCTAGGTGGAAGGCTCTGAAAATGTCAGGTGCCACTGCAGTGCCTGCTTCTGGAAGTCCAGGCTTCACTCCCCTCTCCTGGATGAAGGGGCCTTCCCACTGATCTTTGAAGCTATCTGTGGCATTTGTGGTTTGAGGATTATGGGTACTGCTGCAGTTGGTGCCTTGAATCCTGTTCTGGATCCTATCCCTGTTGCTCCACTCTGGTCTGTGCTCCACACCCTGGTCTGGTCTGTACTCTGCTAAGTATGTGTTTTTATAATATTGTTGAATAGGATTTATGAAAATTTACTTGTTTCCTATTCATTGAAGTAAAAAACTGACTACAAAGATCTTGTTTAGATGGGATAAGAGTATACAGATAAGTAGGTTTTCATGAGATTTTTGATCGTGTTTTTGTGGAATCAATAACATTCAAGGTCCTCCCCTTCCCCCACATCTTTGGTGTCTTCCCTTCCTTCAGATACCTTGAATATCTATCCCTCAGTGCTCTCACAGTTGTATAACATCCATCAAAAATCTCCTTTATGTTTTCTTGAACCAATCTGACTGCTTTCTCTTTGTTCTCTTTAGTGCCATCTCTTTTTCCTCTAAGAATATCAGGAATTATGATATTAGGGTACAAGTGTGATAATTCTACTATCTTTAATGATAAAAACAGTCTTAATAATTTTTGCCATTCTTTTTCATTTCTTTGGCCCTTTTTCTGAATTCATCTTTGAATGTCTATAAGATGATTTTGCTTAGTAGACTCTCTTGTTGAACTTCTTTCTCTCCAGTGTTTTTCTCTGCTTTATGAGATGATATTGGTGATAATCACCCATCATCTTTTTTTCATAAGATTTTTCATTAGATTAGATTGTGTTCCCCTATACCCCTTAGCAGCCAATTCACCATTTGGTGAGTAAGTCATATATATTTGCTGTTAAGATAATTTCTGGGCTTCTTTAATCTCCTTATTGTAGCAATTAAATGACATTTGATTAACTTCTTAATAAAATTAGTAGAGTAGGTTTCATGTTCTTTCTGTTGTGTTTAAACAATTCAGCTCTAAATCCTAATGGTATGTCATATCTTTTTTGTCATCACTATTCTTTATTCTTGTTTATTATAAATTCTAATCTTAACTCCGATAACTCTGTGGTCTTACATTTCAGAGAAGCCTGGTTTGAGAGAAATTACTATGTTCTATCTTTTAAAATACAGAAAAATTGTTTCCTTTGTGATGTTTTTGTTGCCCACCATATCCAATATTTACTGATTCTTTTCTTGAAGGAAAGGTTTATGATAAAATGGCATGTAGATTTTGAATAAACAACCAGTCTGACTTATCCCAAGAACCATGCTTCCCAAATACATTCTCCCAAACCCACATTTTTTCAAACTTTGCACTGAAGTCACTAAGTATCAGAATATATATTCATTTAATTTGGAGGAACATTTTAAAGTCTTTATCAAATATCACTTTTTCCTCCCAGGTCATGTTGGTGTGTAGGTTATATTTAATTTCATGATGATCATTTTGCAAATGCTACTAGACTACAATATTGATGACCAGATGTTCAGTTCAGTTCAGTTCACTATATGAAATAATATTTCTTGTAACTTTTCAGCACAGGAAAAAAAAAATCTATATTTGTTTTCTTTTTATCTCTAAGTAGTGCTTTTGAGCTATCTATCCCTTTAGTTCCAACTTCCTTCTTTCTTTTGGTTTCATTGATAGCAAGACTGTCCAAATGGATATGATTCAGTTCATTTCCTTTACATGCAGAATTCTATTTCCACTATTTGTCTCAGCATTAATTCCATGCTTGGAATCTTCTTCCTGGCATATGTTGTTATTAAGTTGTTTTTCAATTGTGTCTGACCCTCTATGGCCTCATTTGGAGTTTTCTTGGCAGAGATACTGGAGTGGTTGACCATTTCTTTCTCCAGTTCATTTTATAGATGATGAAGCTGAGGGCAAACAAGGTTAATTGACTTGGCCAGGATCACATAACTAGTAGGTGTCTGAGGTCAGATTTGAACTCAGGAAGATGAATCTTCATAATTTTATGCCCAGTACTCCATCCTCTGTGCCACATAGTTGCACAACTGGAACATAGAAGGTGCCTAATGAATGTTGATTAATTGGATGATTCTCCCTCCTTTCATCTACCTGTTAGTTTCCCTGACTTCCTTCAAGATTGATTTCAGAGGGGAGCCAAGATGGTGGAGTAGAAAAACTCACATATACTAGCTATGAACCCACAGCCCATGGATTTCCTCTTAAAAGAACTCCCAACAAATTCTGGAATAGTGGAAGCCATGCAGCAAAACAGTGAAGCCCTGAAAAACTGACCACAAGGGTCCATTGCACACCAGACAGGAGCAGAGGCCAGCCCTGCCCTGGCCATGCAGCACTCAGAGAGGTGAGCAGATCTGAGCAGCATCAGGGACGGAATCTCCAGCAGTCGCGAAAGTCCCTCCACCCACAGACACACAGGTCAGTGAAAGAGATATCTGGACGGGCTGAGAGGGGAGCGGGGTGTCTCCAGGCTCAGGCCCCCTTGGGAGGCAGTGGCAGAGGCAGTGGCAGAGGGTCCCAGAGCAGGCAAGAGCTCTGCAGCAGCTCCATTACAGAAGGTCTCTATATAAACCCCCTGAGAGAACTGAGCCTGGGAGGCAGCCCTGCCCCGACCTGAGCACCAAAACTTAAGCTCCCATTGAATAGCAGCCAGGCCTGCCACCAAAAGCCCTGAAGCTAGGGAGCAGCATTTGAATCTCAGACCCCAAGCACTAGCTGGGCAGACTAGCCGAGCACTAGCTCAGCAACTAGCCAAGGTTTGACAGGAATCTCAGAAGTCAAGTAACTGGCTGGGAAAATGCCCAGAAAAGGGGAAACACATAAGACCATAGAAGGTTATTTTCTTGGGGAACAGATGATTCTGCCCTTCCTCTCTGATGAAGAAGACCAATGCTTACCATCAGGAAAAGACATAGGAGTCAAGGCCTCTGTATCCCAAACATCTGAAATAGATATTCCATGGGCACAGGCCATGGAAGAGCTCAAAAAGGATTTTGAAAATCAAGTTAGACAGGTGGAGGAAAACCTGGGAAGAGAAATGAGAGAGATGCAAGAAAAACGTGTCAATACTTTGATAAAGGAGACCCCAAAAAATGCTGAAGAAAATAACACCTTGAAAAATAGTCTAACTCAATTGGCAAAAGAGGTTCAAAAAGCCAATGAGGAGAAGAATGCTTTCAAAAGCAGAATTAGCCAAGTGGAAAAAGAGGTGCAAAAGCTCACTGAAGAAAATAGTTCTCTCAAAATTAGAATGGAACAGATGGAGGCTAATTACTTTCTGAGAAACCAAGAAATCACAAAACAAAACCAAAAGAATGAAAAAAATGGAAGATAATGTGAAATATCTCCTTGGAAAAACAACTGACCTAGAAAATAGATCCAGGAGAGACAATTTTAAAATTAGAGGACTACCTGAAAGCCATGACCAAAAAAAGACCCTAGACATCATCTTTCATGAAATTATCAAGGAAAACTACCCTGATATTCCAGAATCAAAGGGCAAAATAAGTATTCAAGGAATCCACTGATCACTGACTGAAAGAGATCCAAAAAGAGAAACTCCAAGGAACATTGTGACCAAATTCCAGAGTTCCCAGGTCAAGGAGAAAATATTGCAAGCAGCTAGAAAGAAACAATTCCAGTACTGTGGAAATACAATCAGGATAACACAAGATCTAGCAGCTTGTACTTTAAGGGATCAAAGGGTGTGGAACAGGATATTCCAGAAGTCAAAGGAACTAAGTCTAAAACCAAGAATCACCTACTGAGCAAAACTGAGGAAAAAAACTTCAGGGGAAAATATGGTCTTTCAATGAAATAGAGGACTTTCAAGCATTCTTGATGAAAAAACCAGAGATGAAAAGAAAATTTGACTTTCAAACACAAGAATGAGAAAGAAGCATGAAAAAGTAAACAGCAAAGTGAAGTCATAAGGGACTTACCAAAGTTGAACTGTTTACATTCCTATATGGAAAGACAATATTTGTAACTCCTGAAATTTTTCAGTATCTGGGTGGTTGGTGGGACTACACACACACATACACACACACACATGCACATACACTTGTACACGTGTGCACACACACACAGAGACAGAGAGCACAGAGTGAACTGAATAGGATGGGACCATATCTTAATAGAAATCAAGGTAAACGGTGAGAGAGAAATGTAGTGGGAGTAGAGAGGGTGAAATGGAATGGGGTAAATTATCTCTCATAGAAGAGGCAAG